>JBAMYA010047338.1:0-10462 GCA_037176975.1 Arrhamphus sclerolepis
CCTCATGTCTGCATGGGTTAAACCCCATTCTAATTAGTTAAATCCAGATGGTAGCATTGCTGTGTTTGTCCCACTGACACATCTCAATAAAAACCTACCCCCGCTTAGTAAATGACCTTATTTTACTGCTTTTATTCCATGTCTGCTTGCTCCTGTGAAGTTTGCTATATAATAAATACCCTGACTACAGTATTAATGATGCACTGCAGACAGTGCAAACAGATGGTTTTCTGAGGGTATTAAATGCATCTCTCTGGTCTGTTGTCTGAAGTCTCTTGGTGATACTCTTAGCTGATTCTTTTCTAAAGTTGAATTTTAAACGACAGAACATTTCCATAGTTGCGGTGGCAGAAATCACATTGCATCAAGCATGTCTCTGAAACAGAGGCTAAATGTTTGCACCGTAAAACATCCATTTTCCGGCAGGATAATTGCGGTTTATTATGTCTTTTTTTTTCCTCAAAAATGTTTTGCAAAAGGGGAAAAAAATATTATTAATTGTTAGCTGATTAATATAAAGCAGGCTTTATTCGTGATTAAGACTACATTACTGCTTGGCATTTTTTGTTTGTGTCCACCAAACTGAATTGGAATTAAGTTTACATTTATATATACTGTATATTTAAACACATTTTATTGCTTTAGCTGTGCGATTCAACTTTTATATTTCTAACAATTTCTTAAAAAAGCCGAGAAGTTGACACCTCTTATGCAAAATGGTCTCATTTTGTTGCAGAAAATTGATATTTATATATTTTTTTCAATGGATCACAACTGGAAGATCATTGTTTCGAAATGGTCTTGCAGGCCAACATCAAAGGCTTGACTCATTGTGAAGGAAAATTGTTTGGGTACCTTATATCTCAACCCAACTCCAGAGTAAGCTGTTCTTTGTTTTGTTCTTTTCTTGGTAACTCAGTATTTTGGCCATGGCAGTAAATGAATGAGTCTTTTCATGTAACTGTGACACAATCCTGAGTGCTTGACGAGAAAGCAAATGGACATTATTTGCAGTTCAGTGCAGCTGCTTTCTGTTCAAACATTCATAACTACGTTGATCTGTAAGACTGAGGATATGCAATCATTCAGCAGACAATAATTCATTATTTTGACCACTTAAAATCTACTCTTCCAGAAAAAGCTGCATTTCAGAACAACAACAAGAACAAAAACTGGAAAAATTAATTATAAATAAATGGAAGAAAATAAAAGAAGGGGCTTCTTCCTGAGCATTTTTTAAAAATTTATACAAGCCATCTGAAAGGCAATCAGTTTTCTTCCCCTCATGAATCTTAGCTCTGCTCAGTGTTCATGAGTCATGAGGACACTCACATTTCCAGTGGTGGAGCATCAGTCACGTGTTTCCAGTATTCATGTCTGTCTCTCTGCTGCTTCCAAGGACTCTCCTTATATTGATTTTCCACAGCGGTTTTTTACATCCTGCATAAAGGCCTCTTCATTTTCCTTATCTGTGACCTCCTTCAGCCAGATAGCCCTGCTGAAAGCCTCTCTGTTTGGAGCCAAAATGGCCGCCACCTCAGCTGGGCTTTGAGCCATGTGGGTGATATGCCTGAGTGGCCCAGCTTGCTTTCTTAAAATTAGTTTTTGATATTTTGATTGGTTAGCTTACCTCGTGCCCTTGCTACCTTTTGCATCAGTCATATTCAGGGTTATTTCAGCACCTTTACTGTAATTTTATGACTGCTAGATTTCTTTAAAGCCACAGGCAGACGAGAGGCACCAAGAATTTAGAAGTTGGACACTCACTATGGTATAGTCCAAACCTATCCATAACATGAGCCAGGTTGAATGATTTGTCCATCGTGGATCCCCTCCCCACGTATTTATTAAGTTATGACATATAATTACCCACAAGAGGCATTATCAGTTTTCCCCCAAAGCTTAAAATTAGGTGCTTGTTCTCCACACTTTACAGTATTAACTTCCTGTCTTTGTGGGATTGTATAAATATTCACTAATTAGACTCAGTAGTTTCAAAGGCATTTAGTGTTTTTTAAAGATGCATGTTGTATAGAAGAAGTGGCAAGAAATACAGATGTGCTTTTTAATGTAAATGTTACTTCTGAATGTATGAATGTCTTTCATAGAATCAAAGTATCCTTGATCCTAGCAAGTAATTCCCAGAGTCTGTATTTTATCTTGTGCTGCATAGGCTCTCCACATTTGTTCTGCATGTGGGAGGCATGAATTCCTTGGGGTCTGACACTGTGTTGCTTGTTAATCTTTGCATGTCTGGGCGTTTTGTTGCACATTCCCTATCATTTCCTTCGTTATTTGCGCTGCTTAGTAATTGCATGCATCTTGCATGGCACGACAGCAGGCCTGAGCACTATTACAACTGTATCCAGAACAACAGTCAGTATGACACTTTGGCTTATAAATTAAAAATTTGTTCCCCTATGTGAAATGATCAGTCATTGGACTTCAGGGTGTGGTGAATGCTTTCTCGATATATGCAACGTTGAAGAGTCATGTTTGAAAATAGTGTGCTAAAAATGTGCCATATTCAACATCATATAGTTAAGAAGATTAATGACCATGAGAGTACTTTGGGATGTGGGCTGTTTGACAAGCCTCCAATCACAGATTGCAGATGTTTTTCAGACTTTTGCAGAAAGACCATAGAACTGAGATGGATCTTTGACCCAGCCTTCCTCTGGTGGGCCTTTGTGTGCTGAAGTACGACTCCTGAATAAGAAGTGGACTAGCTGGCTCGTCGAATAAAGGCACAACCCGAATCCCTCCTGTTGGCTAATTACAGCCCCTCCTTCGAAGCACACACGCCAGCTAACTCTCAGCGTCTGCTCAGACGCCTGTCTGAGCTTCTGTGATTTATCTGGATGGACACAGTGGACACTGTGTAAATGTGTGTTCAGTTGAGGTATTGGGGGTGTTACAGTATGGGTGACCATCTGGAGACAGAAGCTGGTATCACGTAGGGGGTGGGATGGCGTGTTTGTTCTGAGTATTAGCTTAAAAGAAGTCTGAGGAAAGAGTTCCAAACTACGATTCTTTTCAGGACAGAAGTATGAGCGAACCTATGATACACCTGCTCTGCTCACTGGTGATTGCTTTCGCTATTTCTGCTGGAAAACCAGCAACAATCAACCAGAATCAGCTTCTTGGTTGATATGAGGTGAAAAATAGTTCATGTAGTTACAGAGTCCTGGCTCTTCTTCACATTGGCGGTTTAGACCGTATGCTAATAGCCTGGAACTTGTAACCTTCCAGCTGGTGGCTTCTCAAAGTTTCTTTTAGCTTCTCTTTCACAATGTAAAGACCAGTAGAAAAAATGTCTTTGAAACTGGAATCAGCTTCCAGAATTTAAGGCACAATTCTGAGTTCTCCTTCCATTCTTTATTGCCGTCCTCTCCTTTGATTTTGTACGTCTTTCTCTTTACGACATGCAGACACACACACAGGAACACACTTGTTGCTGTGGTTATAATGAATCCTGTTTTGTTTCCTGGAGCTCTGCAGCTCCTTTCAGTCTCTCGCGCAACAATGCAGCTGGCGGGGTGACTGACGGCCTCATTAGCTTTTGTTTTCATCTGCTTCAAAACACTGTGAGCCGGTCTGATCTGTCACCTGACCACAAACTCTGCCATGTGATTGGCTCACAGCTCTGGGCCTCAGTCAGCTGATCAGAACCCCTGCTTCTGATTCGCCCAGAGTTTCTCAAAGCACTTCCTCCTGTAGCCGGGCAGATTGTGCATATCCCCATGAGGACAGGATGGCTTCAAAACACATATAGGATGCAGTCATGAGAGAGACATTTTCAGCCTGAAGTGTATTTATGTACAGCAATCCTCCCTTATTGTTATACAAGCAGACTGTGACTCAGTGAAGAAAACGTATTACTTATTAGTGTCAGATAAAATCATTATTCAGAACAAACGTGGCTATTGCTGATGGGGGTTTTTCTAGAAAAAAAAAACCCTTGACAATAAAGATTTCTTGTTTTTCTCACAAGAAATTAGGGAAAAGCTGATGAGTGCAGCTGATGCTGTCGTGACTCTGACTGTCTCACCAGCATGATTAAAAAACAAACAAAAAAAAAAAAACCAAACCACAAAGACACATTTCAGAGGTTGTTCATGCAGGAAGACAGAAGCTGCCAGAACAGAATTTGAGTGTGAAAATAATTCTGACATTTCAGGAGCTCTTCTTGTTTGCACACAAAGCCTCACTTCAGTTGTCCAGAAGAAGAATACATTATACATACCTTTAAAGAGCTCTGCCAATCACTTATTTATTAGTTGCCATTCTCTCTGTCTTACTCTCTCTCTCTCTCTCTCTCTCTCTCTCTCTCTCCCCCCTCCCTCTTTTTTAGCCATTAGTGGTATTGGTGTCACATTACTCAAATGTGACTCAAATATGATAACAGCTGAAAATTTTCCATTCCAAATAAATACCACAATGAAAAAAAACAGAAGTTAAAAAGGAAGATATTACAAAGCACAGATGTATACGACATGTTTTTCGTTTCCACTTATTATTTAAAATGTTAAATCTGATAGAGATAATGCGCACTTTATTTTCTGTTTTATGTTATGAAATGTTGGAAAATGAGCTCAGCATTTTCGTGTCCCATGAAACTGTGCAGGAGTCCTGTAGAACTATTGCTGATGGTCATATTTGCATCCAAGCGTGTTTAAGTTTAAATATAACATTAGCAATTATTGATTAATGTACAAAGTTAGACAGTGGCCACAGTGTTATTATATTTCTTATTGGTACGCATCAAGCTGATATCCCTGAGTTTACGTAACGTCTTTGAATGTTGAAGTTGATGCTTCTCGATGGAGCTCTGAACTCCGCTAAGTTTGTTTTGTAGTCAAAGAGACATTTCAGGAAAATTATGTGCATAATTGTGAGCACCTGACTTTCAACAACTAAGCTAGCAAGTTAAAGTATGAAAAGCATTAACTTTAAACTCTTTGCACAAGGCTGTTGGCAACATGTTTTATAGCTTGCAGACACATTTTTCAGATGAGTTTTAAGGTGCGTATGAACCATGATCACTATCTTTGCAAGAGAGATGAATCAGTGTTTTGGCTTTGTGTGTCATGATCACACGTGCATTCTGCTGGCTTGTCAAGGAGAGGGTAATTTAAATAATTAACAAATATTTAAGCTTTTTTTAAAAAGTCCTTTTTCTTTCATGTGCCTGTATTTATGGCCAGGACAGACAAATCGTTATCTATGCTGAATAATTGTCTCATTATGAAGACTATTAATTACCAAATGAAATATGTACACGGCGGGGCTTGCAAATCACTGAATATTTGCTTTCAAATTCTTCCAACAGCATTTGAATGTGGTTTGGTTTTCCTGATTTAAAGCTGCATTCGGTCTTCACAGAGTGCTGGAAAATGACTCTGGTATCAGACTAATCCAAGAGTCAAAAAACGTGAGGCCACCACTTTGCACATTTCATCTCATGCATGTTGTTTTCTCCCAGTTGTTCACCTTTAGAGACAAACATGCATTCTCATGCACACCTGCTTCTGGTCACTGCCCTCCTCATGTGCAGTATTGCAAACTCAAGTCAGTGGAGAAGCCTGATTTTGTTGTTGCGGGTGTCTGGCTGTTGGATCCATTTGCTCTGCCCTCAGCATGTTGACAGCTGCTGGTGCACAGGTCAGTGGCGGGTCAAAGCCCTCGCTCCCTCTCCCCCAGGCATCACCAGGTTGCCAGGTTTGGAAAGTGTTTCATAAGGCAGAAGCTCGGCTTCAGATACGTTTCTGGAAATGTCTCTGATGCTGCAGGGAGGGGATTTCTGTGGGTAAATGAATTCGAGTAAGGGACTATTAAGGGAAGTTTTTCTTGAGTCGCCTTTGGAAACGTGTTTTTTTCTGTAACTACCGATACTTTTTAAAGCAGCAATGTTGTTTTACTCTTTTTAACACTGCACATCAAACATGCTTTTATGTTTGCTTCTATTATATGCATAGTTATCTGACAAAGTAGCAGATAAAAGTACTGGGATCTGTTATGCAGTAGGCCTTCCTGCATTCATTTTAGCTGGGTATGCCTATTACTATTCATCCATCCATCCATCCATCCATCCATCCATTATGAATGGCTGCCTATCCCTAACTTAGGACCATGGCATTCTGCAGGAGCCTTTCCCAGCCATCTTTGGTGGAAAGGCAGCGGCCCACCCTGGACAGGTCGCTTGTCCATTGTAGGACCACATAGAGGCAAACAACAACACACACACTGTCACTCAGTCCTACCCACACCAGGAGAACTTAGAAACTCCACACAGAAAGATCCCTGCTTGGTTTTGAACCAGAATCCTTTTTTTTCTTCTTTGCATCAGCACATCATGTATCCTTGTGTCTGAAGACAAAAGAACCTCGGGAGTTTAGTGAACTGTGCAGAGTTGGCCTCAGCCTCTTAGAAACACGCGATCCATAACTAACTCTTTTCTGTCTCTTTAAGCTTCACTGCAAACTTTCAAGAACATGTCTGGACATGTGGGTGGATAACACTGGCTGCTACACCTGCACGTGTGTGTGTGTGTGTGTGTGTGTGCAGTCAAAATAATTTATTAATGCTACACATTTACTTTAACTTATTTTATAGTATACTTTTCAGCATTAGTATATTGTATTTCATGGTGGGACACACATACATTATTATTGTTTCTTCATCCTAATCATCTATAAACTTCACTAAAAACATAGTTTGTCAGTCTTGCCATGTTAAGGTATTTTTTTTGTTGCTCTCTCTCTCAAGTTACAGATTATAAGCATGTGTATATATCTGCTTGCTGTTGCAACGCAAAGGAAATAACAGTGTAAAGGGCAAAGTAAAAGATCTAGATGATTTGGTTGAGGTTAAGGTCTTTTTTTTGTTGCTCTCTCTTGTACGTCACTTGCTTTTCTTCTCTGAGTGGTAGTATGCCTATCCAGTTGTGTCCAGAAGCAAGTTTTGTGTCATTTGGTCCAGTCCCCTGGAACCCAAATTCAAATCCAGAGGAACCACACTAACTACATCTTTGTATCAGAGAGGAAAAAGAATCAGAATGGGTCATTTTTTTTCTTCTTTCCAGTCATTTTCATAAGAACAAAATATTTTGAAGGCTTTCAGAATATTCCAAAGCATTTAGGGACATTTTCTAGTCATTATCCTGCCTCATTGATATTTTTCTTTATGCTTTCTTAAACATAGAATATTACACCAGGGGCTGTTGCATATGGATTATAGTTATTGGGTAAACAGATGCATATGTTGAGCTTTTCTAGTCTTTTTAATCAGTCGAAGCACATTGCAGTCTAAGCCTCTTTAGCACTTTTCTTTTGGCCTACACAGACTATAGTGAATCATTGGGTTCAGTTTCTTAATTTATAGTCATCCTACCTCTTGGTGCACTTATTCATCAGCTGGTGATCAGTGTGACCATAGCCTGTAGAGGGAGAACTGGACAAACCCTTCATGACGTCACCCATAGGTTTCCTGCAGTGTACTTTTGAAGCCTCTTTTTCCTCATGCTGTGCAGTGCCATATTGTGGAAATTGTGGAAATGGTGGAATGAGCAGGGCAGAGAAGCCGGCTAAAACACACCCACCTTAGTTCCAGTTAGCAATTTTAGCTTGACTGGCTTAGCTTGTGATGCCATGTCAAGAAAGCCTACTGCAGCCAGCCTGTGAGTCACAGGATGATTGACTGCAGGTCCTAGCATACTTCCACTTGAAAGGGACCTGAAGTGATCAGCGTGGCTCCACAGCTTTTTCAGCGAAGCCACGCTGGAGGAGCTGTGCAGCTGGCAGCAAATATCCGCAGTGGGATGTTCTGTTTCAAATGTTGTTTCAGTGGCGACATGGCAACCTTTCTCCTGAGGCAGGAATGAAGTGCACCTTCATGTCTCCTGTCCTTCATGTAGACAAACACATTAAACTGCAATTTATTTTAGTTTAAATTTTATGACTATTGAAAAAGGATGTACTGCATTGTAACCCTCAGCACTTCAGTTAAGATTTGTTTGTTTGGATAACAGAGATATCTTGCAGTTACTTCAACAACAACTCTTTTCCTTTTTATTTTATTCTGTGTTTTTTCACCGGTCACACGATCTGTGGTCAAAGGTCCGTTGCCTTTTGGTGGGCATAACCTGGATACCATGACATCTCATATGATGTTCTGTGCGTTCGCTATGTGAACTGAAAGGAAACACTGCGATCTCTCATCCTTTGGGGTTGGTTCTCACATAGGGCTTTCAGACAGACACAGTTCTGGTTCTGGCTCCGGTTCCGTTCTGGAGTCTGAGAACCTCGGTGCTTGCTGGCAAACCAGACCGTGTTCACACCAGTTTAGAGGGAGAAACCAAAGTGGGAGGACGTTACTACGCGTTACTACGGCAACAGTAAACAAACCTGGTTTGCTCTGACCATCACGTTGTCCAACAGTTCTTTTGACGGGCCTGGATGTCCACGTCCTGCTCTTTTCTGCTGTCTCTTCCTTGAGTTTTGGAATTTATCAATAATTTGATCAGGCGTGCAGGCGAACCCAGCCTTGGCCGTCTCCTCCACCAGTTCAGCATAGAGCTACTTTTCCTTGTGTTTGATTCTAGCTTTGTTTGGAACTCGGATGATGGCCAGTTGGACACCAAACATTTGGTTTCTTCTGAGGACTACTTTTTTTTTTTTTCTTACACATGTTGTGGTATACGCCCACCGGTGATGTCACGGTTCTCAGATGTGAACCAGTTTTTCTCGGTTCTTTTGTGAACCAACTTTTCGGGTTCCAAACCTGTTATTTTTTGGTCTGAATGCGCTGGTCGGTTCAAAATTTGCGTTCGGGAACCGGAACCGACACGGATCCCTGCCAGTGTGAAAGCCCCATCAGTCAGTCTCGCCATGATTACTACTTAATATCATCAGTTTTGGCAGTGTGGGGTTCTTCTCTGTTTCTGGAGATCCCTAATGATTTCACTTTCCTCCTTTCTTCTCTCTATGAACATTTGTCCGTCCTTTCAGAGGAGAGTGACTTTGATGAAAGGTCCCTATTTGCTATTGAAGGCTTGTCTGATGCTCTCTGCCCTACTTATTCTGCCCTACTTCTGACCAGCCGCAGCTCGCGGTTCAGGGATCCTTTGCTCTTTAAATAGCCATAAATGCCAGAAACACTTTGCAGGAACAATCCACGGATTCCACAGTAGCGACTTCCTGATAAGAGAAGAGAATCAACACATTTTATAGTTTTTTAAAATAAATATGTCACTTTATTCATGGAGTATTTTGGCTGTTGTATTGTAGAGATGACACAAATATGGTTCCTGGGATTTTCCTGGATTTTCCTTTTTTTTCCTGACAAAAAAAAAGTCTGTCTTGACTGTAAGTAAGAGTTTGTGAACATGTACATCTGCTTGATGTTGCAACTCAAAGGAAACAACAGTCTAAAGGGCAAAGTAAAAGATCTAGATGATTTGAAGTTCTGTTTAGCCATAAAGCACTGTTGTCACACATTGTAAATCTCTCAGCCAAGCCCAAGCGTTTATTTATTTATCTTTTTCATCACGGCATCAGTCTGCAGTGGAGCCACCCTGTAATCACTCCTCCTTACTCTCTTTTCTCTCACTGTTTCTTGTCATGTCCAACCACCGTCACCCCCTCCTCCATATTCCTTCACCATGTGATTAAAACAAGCCCTTGGTGTGCAGCCTCCTCTCATATCGTTTGATCCCATGGCAACTTGTGAGGCATGCTGGGATGGATGGTTATTTTTGGTCTCTCAGCTGATGAGCTCTGCAGGCCTCAGACAGGAAGTGCTCTTGATTGGAAAGTGATGCTGTGCTGTGGTCATATACCGATGTTTAGATGTCAATGTCAGCCGATATATGCTGCCGATTTTTAGGGACGATACCTTGACGTTTTCCCCTTAATTTGCATGCTAAAATATCATACTAATAATAAAAGAGGATTCACAAGTTTTGTAAACGTAACTTACAGGGGTTGGACAATGAACCTGAAACACCTGGTTTTAGAGCACAATGATTTATTAGTATGGTGTCTCCTTTTGCGGCCAATACAGCGTCAATTCGTCCTGGGAATGACATATGCAAGTCCTGCACAGTGGTCAGAGGGATTTAAGCCATTCTTCTTGCAGGACAGTGGTCAGGTCACTACGTGATGCTGGTGGAGGAAAACGTTTCCTGACTCGCTCCTCCAAAACACCCCAATGTGGCTCAATGATATTTAGATATGGTGACCTTGTAGGCCAAGGGAGATGTTCAACTTCACTTTCATGTTCATCAGACCAATCTTTCACCAGTTTTGCTGTGTGTATTGGTGCATTGTCATCCTGATACACGGCACCGTCTTCAGGATACAATGTTTGAACCATTGGATGCACATTGGTCCTCCAGAATGGTTCGGTAGTCCTTGGCAGTGACGCGCCCATCTAGCACAAGTATTGGGCCAAGGGAATGCCA
>JBAMYA010047339.1:0-10462 GCA_037176975.1 Arrhamphus sclerolepis
ACACGCACACACGCGCATACACACACACACACATATATATATATATATATATATATATATATATACATACACATATATGTACATGCAGGGAGAGTGACGTTCCAGCCTTACTCATACTGAGATCTGCAGCTGTGACAGAGTGGCCATTTTATCGAAGGGCTGAGAAAGGGTTCAGTGGTTCTCAAACACAACTTAAAGTATATAACAATCCACAATCTGAGCCACAAAATCCATAAGGATGACAGCCTGTGCTCATCTTGGTGCAGAAAGGTGCAGAAAGGTTGCACGGATCTACTACTAAATATACCTATAGGGGCACATAGCCAAAAAGAAAAAAAAGGAAACAAAACACATGAAGAGAGAAAAAATAAAAAAAATAAATCAAAAACTGTCTTCTGTTTTTCAGTCAATGAACTAGTCCAGTGGTTTCTTAATGTGACACATGGGGGAGGAGCTTAAAGGTCCCATGAACTGCATTACTTGGCTGATTAAATTTGTTTTCTGAGGTACCTGTATAAAGAATGTAATATTGTTTTGAACAGACATTTCCTTTGTGCATTTTACCCACCCCATTAAACCTTTGTGATTCTCTCTGTCATAAGAAAAAGCAATTTTGCTGTGTTCATTAACAATTAAGTTGGCTGCACTTCAATTGGTTGTTGTCACAAATATTGATATATACAAATATTTTTCATTAGTCTCTAATATCGTTTTAATTTTTACCTATAAGTTGTTTCAACTCTACATATTTTATTACTTAGCCCAATTCTTGTTTTCAATTAGTAACCATGTTTTTATTTTTTCCTTTCCAGTCATTTGTAAAGAACTTTGAATTGCATGTGTCTTGTATGAAAAGTGTTATGTAAATAAAGCTTGATTGCTTGACTGATTGTTGAGATTGAGCTGCAATTGGTTGGTTTACCATGAAGCTACGTCTCCATGGAGTCGCTGGAAGAAGCTATTGGAGTTTATCTTGATACGGAGCATATTTATGATTGTACGACTGACTGTACGAGAGTGACACAGCTCAAATAAATTCAGCTAAAAGCTGGTGAATGAAGATGGCAGTGACAGCTGCATCCATCCATCCATCTATACCCACTTATTCCTGTGCAGGGTCATGGGGGTCTGCTGGAGCCTATTCCAGCCGTCTTCAGGCGAAAGGCAGGGGTCCACCCTGGGTGGATCGCCAGTCCATGTCAGGGAGTGACAGCTACAGAGATTCCTAAAAATACGTATTCATCGTCCTTGGTCCAACGCCTGCGGAGAGTTAAACTAGCAGCACTGGACTCAACAACATTCAGACATGTATTAGTCACACAGAGAAAATCCAGTCTTCTGGACTTGAAGGAATCCTAGTGAGCTAGGGTTCAATAATCCAAACTGGGCAGAACCAGAAAGACTGCAGGGAAGAGACATGGCACTGCAATGTCAGTTTGGAAAGCTGCAGAAAAAACAATGAAAATGAGCCTCAAATTGATCAGCTGAACTTGGCGTCTTCTACAGTGGTGATGTGGAGCCAAGATTAGCTGATGGTGAGCCAGAATCCCTGACAGAAAATGGGGCAGTTCCAGGTTAGTTTATAGTTTAGTTATTTACAGGTCGCAGTTGTGATGTTGTTGGAGTGTCATCTTTTAAACAAAGCCTTCTTGAAACTTTCCAAGACTGGAGAAACAGTCCAGAGTGAAGAAAAATACATGTTTCGTCCTTTAGTCAAACTGATTTTCCTTCTTCATATCCTTCAAGTCAACTGAGCTGCAGAAATGAATGAATGAAAAAGGAAAAAAAGTTGCAAAAAGATAAGAACTTACGACTGGAAAATACTACAATGATAAAGATGTTGCAGAGGGCAACATCATTATTGTTGGTTAAGGATAGGATAGATTAAGGATGATCTTCAATGAAAAACATAGATTGTTAGCTGATTGTTTGGTGAAAATGAATCAGAGAAAATCAAAAAGTAAAACTCACATCAGAGTTTAATACTGGAAGCAGAAGCATTTCCAAATGCACAATGAGCTGTGAACATGCACGTGTGGCTTTAAAAACCACTTGTCAGTCAGGTAATCAGGATAAAAGGCTTCACAGAGAGCTTTTAAAATTCTGGACTCTGGACAACAGAAAAAAGGTATTTGATTCTGATAAGTCCACGTTTACCCTGATCCGGAGGGATGGCCTACTAGGAAGAATGCTTCATGCCCAGGACCCACCATGCAAACCTGTGGTTGCAGTATTATGATCTGATCTAAGTTCAGCATTGAACTGAATACACTGATGAACCAGTTTTCATCTCATGGGCATGTTATGAGATGAAAAACACAGGATTTATTGGAGTCAAACTACAGAATAGAGATTCTGTAAGCTAATGCTTCGGATGTCCTGGAGAAGATTCCATACACCAGTCTGATTCTCTCATTATCTATGCAAACTCTTGATGGAAATAAATGTGACACTGCATAGACATACTGAAGTGATATTATGATAAGTGTATTCCATAATCAAAGAGTATTTGACTTTTTCTTTTTTTTTTCTCCCCCTTGAACAAGGGAGCGTATAAGATTAAGAATACTTTTGGAATAAATATTCTTTGATCTCATTTTGTGCTCACCATCTGTCTCGATAATGTTAAGAATAATACTTTGGTATCATTCTTTGATCTCATTTTTTTGCTCTTGAACCCTCCTTCAAACTTTCCCCACATTGCGGTTTTGACTTAATCCCTTTTCTGCACTTGTTTGGTGCTTAAATCTTTTTTAAAAGCCTTTCCCTCAACAGCCGTTAAGAGGCCATTTTTTTCAGATTATCTGTACTATTTGCAATGCAACACTGCAAAAATCTATAATGAAAATTTTCAAACATAAAAGTCAAGATTAATATGATAACATTACATGATAACTCCAACTGTCATGTGCCCTTTATGTTTAAACCTTGTAGCGTTATTGTTTTCATCACATTTAAGCTTTTGCAAAGGCATTCTCGTGGACAAATGTACTTTGTTTCTTGATTATGTTAAAATTTCAAATTTGTACAGCAAAATACAAACAATTATATGTGTTCTTTTTTTATTTACGATTGTTATGGCTCTAGTGGCCTTTAATCACAATCAGGAAACAGGAAGGTGGGCAGACACGCAGCAAAGCGTCACGAGGTGGGAGTCGGACTCGCGACCGCTGCATGAGGACTGAGCCTCCTACGTGGGCCGCCTGCTTTAACCACGAGGCTATGCAGCAGCCCGCTTGTGTGCTATTCCAGTTTAGTTTAGCTAAACCTGAATACCAATGCAATTGAAGGTGAATGATGCTGTTTTGTTTTGTTTCTTTTTTTTTTTTTTTAAATCTAATATAAACTGCTATAAGCAAGTATCCTACAAACTAAGAATTCAAAGGACTGCAGCCACTCCCCGCCAAATAAGGAAACTGTGCGCACGATGATCTGGAAACAATATTAACGTATTACATGTGCACAAAATTAATTAAACTAAACATAACCCAGGCAACCAATGGTATGCGGTGACTTTGAGTTTTATGGGGACCAATTCAGCACATAAACAATAATGACCAACGACCGTTACCAAGCAAATCCACAATCTTTAACGACCATCTCACCCAACACTTGCTCAGAGGCTATTGCACTGGTATGATCACATTAAAACCACTGTAATCTCTGCAGTAGATGAAGGCTACTTAACAAGCAGCCTTAAGCTCTTCAGCTGGGTTTCTGTCAACTACGGGGAGCCTGCAGCGTGCACAGACGAGCACCCTGACTGACAGACCAGAACACAGGGAAGAATCAACAGAAGCACTCCAAAGCTGATTCTGGGAGATTAACAATCTGGCATGTCACTGGGTGGAAAGCAGGAAATGTGCCAATAGCTTGTTAGCTCCTGGCATATACACACTGTGAGCACACTATATGTTTGCATGTTTGGCGCTTTGGCAACAGATGTCACTTCATGATGTGGCATACTGACTATCAGAACATAAGTATCTTCATCAAGTGATAAAAAAAAGGAAAAAAAAATACATCCACCATATGAGGCAGGCTGAACTCAATGAAGGAATAACAAGTAAATAACAAGTAAAAATACCAAAAAAGAGAATAAAAAGATGTGGTAATTTAGAAAAAAAAAACAAAACAATAAAACAAGATTTTCAGCTTTAATATATCTAACTTAAACATGGCAATTAATTGTTATTTTAAGGAAAATGTCTCTAATTTCAGGTACTCAGAAGTATTTAAACAAAGGACAAACGCTTGAAACCACCAGTTTGCTAAATGTCAGAATAACGAGGGAGATGATCAAGTTTTCTTATTACTTTTGTCACAGTCACAAGTTTACATAAACTAAGATTTCTATGCAGATTAAGAAAAAAAGAAGATTATGTCATTGGCTTTGGAAGCTACTGAGGCGTTAATTTACAACATTTAAGTTAACTGGAGGCACATCTGCAGATGCATTTGAAGGACATACTGCTTCCTTGTGTGACATCATCAGAAAAGTCAAAAGAAATCAGCCAAGATATCAGGGCGGTCTGGGTGCATTGTGGGTATGAGTCTGGATGAATAAACAACTCTTTTTTTCATAAATTAAAAAGACTCAGGAAGCAGGATGATTATAAAGTGTGATTATTGAATATTGGAGAAGGGGTACAATTAATTAAGTCTGACTTCTTTCTACTGCTTTTCAGACATGTTAAACTGGATATTAGGTATGTCTTAGTGTTAACATTTTTAGTGTTAAAGATTGTTTCTTATTTTTGTATGTGTTGGTAGGTATTATGTTTCATACCATGGTTTTGACATGTCTGAAATGAATCAACAAAATGAAAAATAAAGTGAAACATTTGTGGGCAGAGCTGAAAAGGCGCAAACGAGCAAAGTCGCCCACAAACCTGACTCAGTTCCACCAGTTCTATCAGCAAGAATGGACCAAAATTCCAGAAAACTCTTGGGAGAAGCTTCTGGAAGGAAACCTAAAACATTTGACCCAAGTATTTTAACTTCTGATTTCAAAGGAAGTCTATCCATCCATCCATCCATCCATTATCTATAACCGCTATTACCTGTTCAGGGTCTCTGCTGGAGCCTATCCTAGCTCACTTCGGGCGAAAGGCAGGGGTCCACCCTGGACAGGTCGCCAATCCATCGCAGTCAAAGGAAGTCATTTAAATAAATAAATAAATGAATAAATAAAATCCATCTCTCATTATTCTGCCATTGAGCAATTAGAAATAATTTTCGTAATCCTAACTGACCTAAAACAGGAAACGTTTAATCTGAGTTCAACTGTAATGGTAAATATATATCATTTTTAGTACTTGAATGAAAATCCTTTGCTCTCAATGATTATGTGAAGTCTGGAGCTCATGGACATCACAAAATTCTGACTTTCCTCTTTAAAGATACTTTGCCAGACCTTCACTGCTGCCACTCCATATTTTGGAGTCCTTGATAACGGAGGTACTCTGCTCGAATTTGCTGTTTCCTTATTCCCTGATAGTAGGCCACAATTTTGTGAAATCTCTTGATGCTTAAAGTATTTTGCTAAAACTATTAAATACATTATGAATGGTTTATGCTATCAATCTGAAATTACTTTCATCCTGATGCTTCACATAGGTTTGCTACACTATGTAATATTGAATTGTTTTCCATGATGAATGGTACCTTGGTATTACCTTGCTTTTTCCCATTTGCCTTTCCAGGGCAATTTTCATTACGTATGTTGATTTCTGAGAAAAATGATTACAATGATTTTTTTAACACTGTAATCATGCTGGCATTTTTTTTTTTAAGAAAGAAATCCAAAAGGTTTACAAGCTTTTAACCACCACCGTATGTCCGGTATGCAAGAAACTACAACAAAACCTGAACATACAGGAGAAAATTCAATTAGATACAAACCATATGGGCTTGAATAAGAATAAATGAACCAAGCCCTGAAGCTAATAATATCAGCGCGAAGAAGAAAACTGATCAAAGCCAACTGCTGGAGGATTTGAACAATTTGATTACGCTGTTGAAAGTATTGACAATATGGTGACAAATTCAGCGTCGTCTGATGAAAGCGCTAATAAATCTGCAGCAGTCTGAACACATGCTCTCTTCAAAGAGGTCTGCAAACATCTGTTGGTGAGCATTTTATAATCCTATCAGAAAGACAGATGTGCTCAAAACAAAGTAGCAGCAGAAAACAGGAACAGAGGATGAGAGAACACATACACATATGCAAATGTAAAATCTGAATTTACATGTACTTAAGATGATTCCTGGCTTTCAGCGGTGATTTCATTACAGAAACATAAAATAAACACGAAATTAGGTTTTCTGTGTTTGGGTTAAAGAGAGTCAAAGAAAACTGGGATGTAAGTGGATGTAAGTAAATGTTCATAAAAATCTGTGGATGCGCGGCAACCTGGCAGATCAGAAATTAGCCAACATTTTACAAATGCTTCTGTCCTGAAGTGATTACTTCAGAAAAGAAGATCCGGTCATGATTTTAAATTTGTGGGATGGTTAAAAAGAAATGAAAATGCTTTACAGTCTCCACACAAAGCATGACACCTCTCCTTCAAACAAGGACCCAAGGCAGTCCAGAACTTTAGCATCCCAGAAGTAGCAGTTGTTCACATTCAGATTAAGTTAAAACATTAACATCTATTTAAAGGCAGGACAAACACTAATAACTGAGTAATTTGCATCTGATGGTGGTTTTCAGTAAACTGCTAAACCTAAAGAATCTACAAGCTGGCTATGAATTAAAACAAAACAAAAGATGTCATTTATCTAGTGTAATATGGACGCTAATAACTGCAATAATTCTCCATTTTGGTCTAGTGCAGAGATGTCAAACAATTTCATAACAGGCTACACTGTCGCCATGGTTACCATTCAATTCTTTATGTTCTCACACAATTTCCTTCAAATTCCTGGGAGAAAAAAAGGGAATCTTTGTCATAAAATCTAAAATTTCAAACAATTTGTGTCTCTCATCATAAAGAGAGACTTTCAACTAAAATCACATTTTTTTTCTGTATAATCACAAATTTCCAAAAGCTGACTTTTTTTTCCTAAAAAAGAAAAAAAAAAATTTTTGTTTTAAAAGAACAAATTTTATAATTTCACATTTTTTAATTAGTCAGTTTTTGCAGAAAATTTCACAAAAAAGTTTCACAACAATCTTAACCTTAAATCATACAGTTTTGTATTAAAATAATACTACAATGATGTTTTGTTTTGTTTTTATGTAAAATAACTAAAAAGAGGGTTTTTGTAAGAAATGTAAAATCATAGTTTAATAGTTTTTTCAAACTTTTTCTAACAACGAAGACTTTCTTATCCTATAAACACAAATGTCACGCATTGTGACTTTAACTTAAAATGATTTTTGTTGTTAGAAAATATCAACTTTTTGCAACATTTTTACATACAATTAGAAGTCATACAAATGTTGTATAATTACAGCCTTTGTTCTAAAATCACAATTTTTTGTGATAAGACAAGAGGTGTTTTTTTTCTCTATTGTAAAATCTTTTGCAAACATTTGCTAAATCATGACCTTTTGACGTAAACCAGCTACTCATCGGTGTCTTGGCTGCTCTCCAGTTATTCCTCCTTTAGACGTCAGCACTGAATCAAACGGCTTGTCGCATTGAAATCTTGCCCTCACACACTCTCGTGGGCCAAATCAAAAAAGTGGTACATTTAGCCTCGTGTGTTTACCTTTACCAGGTGGAAAAGATTATGGTTCGAAAAAATCAAGAACCAAAAACAAATAACTTAAATGATGCCAACCTTAGGTGCAGGCCACCAGAATTAGTGACTAATAATGGCTGTAGATGCAGTATGTATTCAATTCTTCTTTGCCCTTTCAGTTTCTGAAATGTTGCATGTTCGAGAGAAAATGTCAGCAAGACATCACAGCCATCAACCGTGAGCCTATATTTGTACAAAATTACATGGACAGCAGTGTAGAGTTTTTGAAATTCTAGTCTGAGAAAAAGTGGGTTACAATTTTTACAAATGCAACCACCTATGTTGCTTGAATGACACAATCATAAAAGAGAAAACGCCAAGAGTTACCCACGCTGGTTTTCCTGCTCTCGGTGCTACAGGCCTACAGGATTAATTTAATTTTATTTTTTTTATATTCAACATAGCATGTTTGCATGTTTGAAAAGATACAAATGAGATAGCTTGAAGTGCAGTGGTGTAAGGTATAAAGCATTCACAGACAGGTCCAGCAGAAGTGATACTTGGGAAGATCAAATCCTTGATTAAAGTGACGGTGAGGAGCCACAGTTTCTTTTATATTATTAATTGAAACTGTCCCTACTTCTACTTTGAATAAAGTGTAGACATTTTCCATCAGATTTAAAATAAATAAAAACAATAAATAAAAAAAAACAATTTCAGTCCCTTATGTTCCCAGCGGATCAGAAAAAAAAATTACTTGGCGTTGTTTTGTTTTTTACCCGCTTTTGCTTTTGCAAGCAACATTGTGATTATAGAAATGCAAATTAGTTGAAATGTGTGTGTGTGTGTGTGTTAAAAATAGACTGTTGAGATGCAGATGTTTGTACAATGCAATGCTGTGATACTGAAAAACTCAACTACCCTGCTAGCTAATTGACTGTAAAAGATGTGTTGTGAAAGTGCTAATTTCATTATGGATAACCAATAAGCATCAGTTACTGTGGAAAAATGAATTAAGAATATATATCTTGATGTCCAAAATAGCAAAAAGAAGTCATTCAAATTATCCGAAAATAAGATAATTCAATATTAAACCTTCTTTACCATCTATAACCAGACTTTAATGACTAGTAACACCATGGCTCTACTACATCCCAACTTAAGTGCTGCTTACTGTATTTTACTTTACTGTAAATTGTGGGGGAGCAGTTAGGTTACCTTGCAGGGGTAAACAAAATGGATTTGTCTATAATGCTGAAATTCAAATTGACAAGTTGTATGAAAATGTAAATAACATATATGTAAAATACTGTCATTGGCTGCATTTCCACATGAGATTTCAACTGGCCCATATCTCATATTTTCCCTCTCATGTGACACACATCACATCAGATATAACTCACGAATATTATAAGGGGCAAAAAGTACATGGATGTAAATATTGTCAGATTGGTTTCAGGTCCCATTCTTATGTTGAAATAAATCTGATGTGAATCAGATGCCTGCATTTGTGTCATTTAAGCGAGTGGACAGATCAGTTTTTCCTTGTGAATGCGACTCGTCCTTGAGAATGAGATATTGGTGAGTGAAGTAAATATAGGTGGACAGGTTCTCCTCTTCATTTTCAGTTTGCAGTTGTGCCATTAAACTAAATATATTAATTCACCTACCTCCATTGAAAATAGACGCAGTTTTTTTCCCACCTCGTGTCTGTCAGTAGCTGTTTTCCCGAGCTGCTAACCAGCGTAAATCCACAAATCAAATATGGGTCACCTTTAAAAGATGATGTAATGCCTTGTTTACATCAATCTGGTGTTCAACTAAAGCCAGTATAAAGTGCAGTATTTTTGCTGCTATGGGAGAGAAAATGTCCTTATAATAGTTGACTCTTGTGGCGAAAAACATTTCACTGCATAGTCAAACAACTGAAATAAGCTAGCTCTTCAAAAGCCCACTGGTCCAGATGCATTGTGCTAGCTAGCGTTGGTAGCTAATCTACCACACAAACTGAAAGTCTTTTAATGCATTTGAGGCAACATCTGGTATGATTTTGAAAATCATACGTTAAGCACATATATCTCATCTTTATTAATAAGATAAGACATATACATTCTAGAACGTGTGCAGCAACAAGCAGCAGCAAAGTCTCGAAGCTCTCAATTTTTACTTAGATTTTACTCATATTTTACTTTTTTTTGTCAACTGCTGATGGATATTTCTGTGGGGAGAGTTTACTCAAGAGAAGAGCTTCTTTCATTGAAACTGAGCAAATCTGGAGGACACCACCCGATTCCATCTGAGTTAAAGAGGTGTTTTCGTGGTTGCTGTGCTGGTGCAAAGATGAAGGCCAGGAAATGGAGATATCAGCCCTTTCTGCCATCGGTCATCATGGGAAATGTCAACTATCAGCCCAACAAACGCGATGAGATGGAGATATTGATGAAGACTCAAAAAGTATACCGTGAGTGCAGCCTTATGTGTCTTATTGAAACCTGATTGAATCAAAACATCTTTGATTCATGTGCAGACCTACCTGGTTTCACTCTCATACGGATGGACAGAGACACGAAGGCCAGTGGAAAGAAGAAAGGAGGAGGACTGGCTTTTTTTTGTGAATCAGAGATGGTGTACCATCAAGGAGAAGATGTGCTGTCCAGATATTGAATTATTGGCAGTTGGTATGAGACCAAACTATGTACCAAGAGAATTCAGTCATATCATAACAATACTTGTGTACATTCCACCCAAGGCAACTGCTGAAGTTCCA
>JBAMYA010047340.1:0-10461 GCA_037176975.1 Arrhamphus sclerolepis
GGAGCGGTTTAAAAACTTTTAGGGTCCTTGAGGGAACAACCTTTTTGTTTGGTTTTTTTTTTTTTTTTTTTTTTTTTTTGGGGTGAGGAGGAGTTAATTCTTCCTATAAATGGCTTCACTTCTGCTCTCCTGGAGGCGTGGAGCGTCTCCAGAAGAGTAATTTGATCCAGAGAGAAAACTTGATTCTCCTGAGCCCACAGATGATCAGTCATTCCAAACTCTGAGCCACAAACTCATCATCACCATAGTTACCGTTGAAGAGCCAGTCATTCTTCACTTCCTCAACAGTTACGTTTGGTTTTTTTAAAGTACATTTTTGTCATAAAATGTCAAATTTTACAAAAATACTAAAATTACATTTTTGTTGCTGTAGTAAAGATCTCAATTTTTTTTTCTAACTTTTTTGTTTAAAAAAGGTAAAATTTTTACTTTATAATCACAAATTTCACAAAATTGCCACTTTTTTTTACTTGAAAAATTAGAGAAAAAAAAATCAGCATCATGACAAACTACAATAATAGTAATGCTGAATGTTTTTTTTTTTTTTTAATTATTTCAAATTTCAGACAGAACTTACTAAATCCAACCAGCTTCTCTCCACATCAGTTCTTCCACTTTCTGATGTCAGAACTGAATCAAACATGTCCTCAGAAATGTTCTAGTTAGAAGTTTATGATTGTCTTAAAACGCTCTGATGAACCATGAAGTGATGTACTGTTCTTGGCCTGCAGGTCCTCAGTTGGACACATGTGTTCTGAAACCTTCCACAGTCTGAATTATTGTTTGTTTGGACCCTGACCTGAAAATGGTCTCCAACAAATGCATTTTTTTTAACCTTATATGAAAAGTAATTTCAAGTTGTTTTTTTGTTTTTTTTTTTTCTCCATGGATGAAACTTCAATTTAGAGGGAAAACCGTATCATGTTTGAATAAACCTGCAGCCTCCTTCGTGGCCTTCACAAATGTTTGTTTACTGCTGGAGATACAAAAAAAACACGTGTTTGCCTTATATCAGGAGCCAGAAACTCTTCAGCTGCAGCGTTGGTCCATAACGGTCTCGGTTCTTGGCGTGGGGGAACCCGTTTCAGGTCTCCACAAAGCGCCTCCCGTCTCGTGTGTCGGGTCTCTGCAGCAGCAGCAGGACGCCGGCTACTTTTAGTCCGGAGCGGCAGCGGAGAGGAAGTCCAGGAATCTGCAGACGCGTTGGGTCACTCGGTTTACATGCTACCCGGGTCAGAAAGCGGCTGCTTTATATTTGGACATTTTGTCCGGCGTTATGTTGCCGGGACACGTTTACACTTGGAGAACAGCTGCCGCCAGCTTCTGTTGTGTGTCAGAA
Organism: Arrhamphus sclerolepis; assembly: GCA_037176975.1. Classification (NCBI taxonomy): domain Eukaryota; kingdom Metazoa; phylum Chordata; class Actinopteri; order Beloniformes; family Hemiramphidae; genus Arrhamphus; species Arrhamphus sclerolepis. The sequence continues at coordinate 1,340 of JBAMYA010047340.1, forward strand.
AGTCCCTGAATGCATCACGGTGGAGATATTTACAACCAGCACATGTTCCCGGCTGCAGCAGCGCATGACGGTGTTAAATTTACTCATCTCTGCAGATCGTTGGGCACCGCTGAGTGTTTTCCTGCAGACTTTTTTGTCTCATTTCACTCTTAATAAATTCTGATGTGAAGGTTTCAGAAGCTGAAGAACATGATTAAAATATCTGAAGTGCAGAGTCAATGAAAACAGATAAACCTGAAACGGCTTTTCTGCACATGCTGCAACTCTCGTGTTTCACAACTTCCTTCAGTAAAAATAATCTTTTGATTTCAGGACAAAGTTGAAATTATACAAAATTTTCAGATTTTACAACTTTTGTAATTTTATGTCAAAATGTTGCATAAAGTTGATGTTTTCCAAATTTTAAAAGTAACAATTTTGTTACATTTTTAATTGTACAACAACGTTTTGGTGTTTCTTTGTTTTAAAAGTCTCAATTTTTTTTTCCCATTTTTAAATTTTATGACTTTTTGTTGTTTTTTTCAAAAATATATACACTTCTTTGTGTAATTCTAATCAGAAAAAATGTTTTTTTGGTAGAGATGTCAGACTTTTGAGAAATTTGAGATTATGACAAAAATTCACTGTTTAGAAAAAAAGATGTTGGGAAACTCACCATTTGATGGCAAAATTAGCTTTATTACAAAGTCAGTTTTATTTTCCATTATGAGAAAAATTTGTGGCCTTAGTGAAAAAGCCTCAATTTTATGATTTATTTATTTTCCTTAAATCACTGAGTCCAGGAACTAGCAGGAAATCTTCAGCATAGCTGGTTGAGAAAATAAAGAGTAACTGACCCTTCACTGGTAACCATGGAGATGATATGGCCCAGGATTAAAGAGTTTGACACTGCTGTTTTAAACATTCTTCTTCAAGTCTTTCTGAAAACATCCTCTTAGTCCAATAAATGGTGAGATGTTTTCCCTTCATGAATCTAAACAGATTTATTCACATTTCTGCTGCATTCATCATTCACTCTCTCCTGTTGACATGAAACCAAATTGATATAAATCCACATTCTAGCTGTTGACAGATTCTTGCTATAAATCATTTTAGATTTGAGCTCCAACATGGACCTCGTTGGAAGGTTCAGGATCAGAAGATCGTTAGTGTAGGAATAGAAACAAATTCTGACATCTCTTTATAAAAGAAAAGCAATTGTAAAGTGCAGCTGGAACTAAAAGAGTGAATATTGAACTTTAGGAGACACGAGTGAAAGTTTGGACCCCACCCCCACCCCTCACCCGCCCACCGCCGCCTTTAGTCACCGTTACATCACAGCCTCTCAACACGACACACTCGGGCAGGGAAATGTCAGGAGTCACTCAGGATGTTACCACACACATGTGTAAGTTTGGGCACCCCTGCTTGACTGTTCTGTTGTTAATGAGAAAAAGGTGTGTCAAGCCACTAAAGATGAGTTTAAATGTTAAACTTGACGCCCTGATTGCTGCAGCAAGTCTGGGTTGTGCAAGAAATTTCATAACTGTTTTTTAATAAACCCCATGATGGGACTGTGGATTGACCAAGGACATGTGTGGACATGTCTGTCCTCCACCAGCCGTTCATGTTCTTATTTAAAAGGGTTTGTCCTCTGGGTCTTAAAAAGACTTTAAAGCCTTTAAAAATGGCTGGATCTTAAAAACATGTACTGAGGTTTTAAATGTCATTTGTTGAGCATCATCGTTGGATGAAAAGTTTGTGTGTAAATGTTTTAGTTCTTTGAGTGTGGCTTCATTTGTGTCTTCAAAGAACTAGGAGCAAGACAACTGTCCCGTCCGTTTCAGTCAGGAACCAGTGCTTCCAGCTGACAGGAAAAAAAACCACATCCCACCATTTAGTCAGACTTTGTGCTAAAAATCTGCAGCCTTGCTTCTGCGAGGTCGCCAGCTCACAGTCCTGCACGTGTTTGTGTTGCAGGCTGCTGCGTCGTCTGGCGACGCTGCTCTCCCAGCAGGCCTCGCTCATGGCCTCCAATGAAGCCTTCAAGAAGCAGGCGGAGGGCGCCAGCGCCGCCGCCAAGAAGTACATGGAGGAGAACGAGCTTCTGCAGGAGGTGATGCACTCTCACACACAGTTTAAATGCTCCAGGCTCACTACAGACATGTCAGGACAAGGTGATAAAGTCCTGCTGGACTCGGACCACCTCCACTCAGAACCGTGGAAATGGACCTTCAGTCTTTATGCTGTCCCCTGTGTTTCCTAACGTTGAGCCATAAAACATGCTCAGCTGTCAGAGCACTTTATGGAAAACACTCTTTATAAAAGTGATCCTGATAGAGGAGAGTCACATCTGGACACGTGTGGCGTCTGAAAACGAGTGATGGGAGGCGCTTCAGCCAATCACAGCAATGAACAAGGAGACTCATTCAGAGCAACACAAACCAGTCAACGGGAGTTTGATGCCGTCCAGACTGAAACGTCTCAGCTCTGTCATCACGTTAAACTCTGATTGGCTCTCCAAGGATAGGCTGATCTGATTGGCTTGCTCATAATCAGCATCTTTGTGCTTCTCACAGCACATTGAGATTCCTGAGAGCGTAAAAATTTTGCAAAATTGTGACTTTCTAAGTTAAAACTTTCGGTTGTGAAATATCAACTTTCACAAAATTTAAACTTTTCTTAATTTAAACTCACAATTTTATGTCCTAAAAAGATGGTTGTCTTTTGTGAGTTTTGTTTTTTAGTAAAATTGCAGATTTGTCAATATTACAACTTTGTCATAAAAAGAAAAAATATAAAGGTCGCTAGAGCCAAGCACATTAAAAAAAACTGAATTTTTTTTTTTTTTTTCTCTGAATTTTTTTAATTTTAAATATTCTAACTTGGTATTGTAAGTCATGACTTTTGTAGAATTGCCTGCAAGTAAAATTGCAATCTTTTAACTTAATATTGTAACTTTTTGTTGTAAAATATTGATTCTAACCACTTTAATGTCATAAAATTGTAATTTTTCCATTCTTTGTTAGAATTTTTGATATAAAATCAGATTTTGCAAAATTGGGACTTTTAAACATACTTTTTGTTTTTGTTGCAAAATATCAGCTTTCACAAATTGCAAACTTCTTGATTTTAAAAATCACAACTTTGCCCTAAAAAGACTTTTTTTTTCTTTATTTAAATGTTAAATAAAATTGCAGATTTAACAATATTCCAACATTAACCCAGTTAATTTTTGTCCATTTAAAAAAAATAAAATAAAATTTCAGCTTTTTGTTATAAAATCATATTGGAAAATAGTAAATTTCAATATAAGCAGCAGCACACACTTTTATCTTAAGACGGTCAAACGCCCTTCCAGCTCTCACGGACCACATTAACATGATGTCGTGGGCCAGATTTTGCTCATGGTTGACATTTGTGGCCTCCAGTTTGACATTTGTGGTCTACAGAGATGTTTTGTTGTTTTTAATATACTCAACAGTGTTGAAACAATTTATTTCATACCAGAAAGGTACTGATTTGTATTTCTACAACCTGCTGTGGAGTTTATTAAATGTAATAAAACCCTCAGCAGGTTTCATTAAAGTCAGACGCTCTGAGAGCAGGTTTCCAGGACACCGAGCTCATCTACGTTGCACTCCCGCCGCTGTGGACCGGTCTGAGCCGGTTCACCAAAAACCCACAGGACGATGGATGCCCACTGTTTCAAAAAAACGCTGCATTCTGGGAACTGAACATCACATTCCTGTTTGTGGTGTTTGTTCTGAGGAAAGAACATGATGATTTTTCTGCCACGCTTCAGCATCTTACTGACGTCTTCAGGCTGAATTGTCTTCAGCTCAGCAGCAGGGGGCAGCACTGATCTGCAGCTGCTGTCTTCAAATCAGTCACTCACTTAAGTTGGTCTGGATTTTGAGGATGAAGATTACTCGTCGGAACTTTGGTGATCAAGTTCGTACGTCCTCTTCAGCTTTGTCTGTTCACTTTAGAATCGGTCAGATCCCCAAAAACGGAGACAAACCCACATCAAATGTGTAAAAAATGTTCAGTGAGGTTTTTGCTGCTGCTGAATCTTCCTGGATCTCATCTGTCCACACACAGTTGACCAGAAACCAGCAAAACCAGTGTGAATGGGAGACTCGGGTGCAGCGAGACGCGGGTTAGTCAGGATTTTTTCATTTTCATTTTCATTTGGAAAACATAAATAAAATTTAAAAGAAAAAGGCTGGATTTGCAGGAGAAACTTTGTCTCTGCTGGATTTATTTCCACTTGCACAGTTTGTAGTTGGAACATGCGGGGCTTCACGTCCTGTACTGGTTGCTGCATTCATGATCCGTCATTCACGTTGTGATGCAACCGGACCACACGCACGTATTCACAACACTTCCTGTGCTCCAGCGCTGGCTGCAGCCACCAGGATGAGGTGTTTGGATCGCTGGGATGTTTCTGGTGGGTTTGAACTGCCAGGAACGCTTCACACCGTCTTCTCCTGTTACACCTGATGACCTTTTTGGCTTCCAGTTGACCTCCACAGCAGCTGCAGCTGCAGCACGATCCGTTAAACCGCGTTGATCCTGAATCTGACCCTCAGACGGCGCTCTGAAGCTCTGGACCGGTCCTCACAGAGGAGGCTGCAAACCCTCACATACACACTCCTGTAATATGACCCCCGTTTGTTGCCAACGAGGAGATCTGTTGCTAAAAAGAGAAGCTGCTTTGTGTGCATGTGGTGTTCGGACGTTTCAGTTAAGGTTCGGTCTCCAGGAATGTTTCAGAAAGAAGTTCAGCGCACGGCTGATTCACGTCCATGAATCAGCTATCTACGCCCAGCGTCAGAGTACTGTTGAGTAACTTCACATTCTTGTGGGAGTTTGTCGATGCTCCCACACGCTCCAGTTGAAACTAGTGTAGCTGCAGATGTTGAACCTTCCAGTCCCAGTTCTTCCAGTAAAACATCCTCAAAATTCATTGTGAAACAGGAACCATGAAAAGAAAACATTAAAACTTCAGCTTTACGTTAAACCTTCTTCTCTTGAGATGCTCTCTCAGGCTTTTGGTGCAAAGATGCACCAGATGTTCCAGAGATTAAGTTGATCAGCATATGGACACTTGAGTCAGAAAAATCTAATATTTTACATCAAAAGCACATGAACGTTGGAAAACCATCACAGATGCTGTCCACGTTTTAACCTGCAACAAACCGCATCTGTGTGAAGAAGTGAAGGCTGAAACCAGTGTTTGATCCCAAAAGGATAAAGACAAATCCTTCAAATGTTGCTGAGTCTAAGTTTAATTGAAACAAAAGGAAAAACAAATTTACCAAAGCAAAAATTATTAGCCCCCTGACCATGTGTAATCAGTAATGTAGTCTTTGTGACTCACAAATGAAAACCATCTGTTCTAGAAGGTCATAAGTTGGCTCATGTCTTTGGAAGGATCTTCTCATTCTACTGAAATGGTTCCAGCTCGTCCTACCACTCTGACACTGGGTCCTACCAGATCTCCATCACAAAGCATGATCCACACATGCAGCAACGCATCAAATGAATGAGGGGAAAATCAGGAAACTGATCTTTAAACTTATAAATATCATTAGCAGATGGCTAGGTGCTAAAGATATTTCAGTGGTGCTGATCTGGTTTTCACTTTCCAGCAACTAGAATTTAGTTCCCTTCATAAAAGTTTTGGGTCAAGCTTTGATTCAAATGAGGTAGGAAGAGGTTCCAGCAGATCCTTGAGACCCTGATGGATGGATGGATTTTGGGTCCTCAAGCTTGACTGGCACCAGATTTCTTTTCTCTCCTAGGTTGATTAGGCCTTTCCCTTCCTTCTCCCAATGAAAGTAGCTACCATGTCTCCAAACAGCTCATTGTTGGTCTCATCAGATCAAAGTCCAGACTTCCAAACCTCATCCCCGTGTTTCAGATGTTCAGAGTCTGACTTTGATGTGCTGCCATGTGACCTTCTTCTTGAATGAAGACTTCAACGTAGATTTGTTCTGATTCTGCTACCAGTGTCAGAAATATTGAGATACTGCCAGTTCTATGCATCATTCGGTACCACCTCGCGTTTGCCACAGAGTGAATATTTCTGGCTGTTTTTGGAAATCTTGTACTTTCAGCCATGCCAAGGTTTGTTTTAACAGAATTTGCTTGCTTGTACTTTACAATAATACAACCTTCAGCTGGACTGGAGATCAACAGGTGGATCGGTCTGCAGTAATGTGGTGAAGACAGTTGAGTCAAAAGACAAGCCCATCTTTGTTCCTACCCTCACCTATGGTCGTGAACTGGGGTAGATCTTTGTTCCTACCCTCACCTATGGTCGTGAACTGGGGTAGATCTTTGGTCCTACCCTCACCTATGGTTGTGAACTGTGGGCAGTGACCGAAAGAATGAGATTGCAGATAGAAGCGGCCGAAATGAGTTTCCTCCATAGGGTGGCTATACTTTCCTTTAAAGATGGGTGAAGACATTTTTCAGGGGAGGCTCAGAGTAGAGTTGCTGCACCTCCACATGTAGAGGAGCCAGTAAAGGAGGTTAATCTGGCGAGGATGCATCCTCAAAGCCTCAGTCGGGAGGTGTTTCAGGCATGTCCAACCAGGAGAAGATCATCAGGCAGTACCAGGACACATTGGAAAGATTATATATCTCAACTGGTCTGGGAATACCTTGGTGTCCTCCTGGAGGAGGTGGCTGAGGAGAGGGAGGGCTCCATCTCTCTGCTCAAGTTTCAACCTGAATCCAGATAAGTGGAAGTTGATGGATGGATGCTGAATGTCCAGCTGCTGTAGACACAGTTAAATTAATGGAAAACGGCTATAACCCTTTTGGCATGTTGATTTAACTTTTCAACAAGCATTTGAGAGGTTTTTCAATCAAAGGCTGAAGTGACTCGTGACCTGCTTATGTAGTCTTTCCAGTCAGATTCAAGTGCTGATTGATTTAATTGACGTTTGGCGAGAAAATACGAGTAATTTTGAGGACTTAAACTTTAACTACTTTTGAGGAATGTTTTACCATCAAAAGCTGTATAATTAATGCAATCATTGCTCTGTATTTTGGACGTAGAAATGTAATTTTAACCTCAACTGTAAGGTCGACTTGCACGTCATTCAGACTTTAGTTCTTCATGAATCACATTATTGTTTCCACCTTTAGTCTGCCAAGAATTCCCCTCTTTGTTTTTCTGCTTATTGAGTTAGGGTGGATCACACACCGTTGATTGTGGCTCAGTGGTACAGAGTTCAGCCATGAACCTGAAGGTTGGTGGTTCCCTGTCCTGGGTACACCGAAGTGTCCTTGGGCAAGACACTGAATCCCTGATTGCTCCTGGTTGTCAGGCCAGCGCCGTTGTATGGCAGCTCTGCCGACAACTGGTGTGTGAATGGGTGAATGCTTACAGTGTAAAGTGCTTTGGCGGTGTAGAACTACAGTTGTAAAGCGCTATATAAGTGCAACCCATTTACCAATAACATGAAGAACAAAAACAGCTATGTCTGATTGCCATTATGTGTCTGGACGTACTGACCTGTTTACTTGTTTGTTAATGGCCATTACATGGAAACTTGTGTAAGAGTGTAAAAGTTAACTTGTTAGTCATCCCTGTGTGAATGTGATACTCACCTCTGCTGGGAGCCAGAGGGTTCAGAGGTCGGTACACTGACCGGGGCCTGCCAACACAAAAACAAATATGTTTAAAGAAGAGCACAAGTAGTTTGTTCTATTATAGTGCTTTTTTTTCCTGTTAAACTATCACTACCACCACACAAGTGTCGATGTGGCACTTCCTCTTTATGTGTGATAACAAATATAGATCTTTGCAAAGTAAGTCTGTGCTTTGAAATAAATATTTGGATCATTTTCTGCATTTCTTTGCATCTGTCTAATGTCTTTAGCAGTTATGAAGACTCTTGAGCAATCAATATGCGCAAACATCATTCACCATTCATCATTCCATCATTCACCCTGCTTTCAGCACCAAGCCCTTGATAATAAATGACATAAGAAAAAGTTTATTTGATTTGTTTTCATGAGTACTGGCAGGACTCCTGGTACAGGGTCAAACTGACACCACTGATATCCAGAAATAGACCTGAAAACAAACAGGATGCATCAGATGGTGTGTATCCTGATACTGGTTTCCAAAGTTTCAGCTATCATTTTTATGCATATAATTCTGTAATAATGCACTTTTTTGCAGTTAATAAAGTGCTGAGTTAGTTTTTCCATTAAAATATTCTCAGAGTTTAAGAAAAAAAAAATGCAGTAAAAGGCACTGATGGATGTGCAGAAGTGTCACCATCACTTACTTGAAGCAGTTTTCCTCATAGATGCTGTTCCAGACTCTCCAGGCGGAAGGACCCTTATAGCCAGTATATCTCTCTGGGTTCAGAAGCAAGTCCACATACTCGGCATCGGGAGAGGTCTCATCTAAAGTACATACAAAGAGTTCATATATTAGAAACACAAAAACTGAAACATTTATGTTCAGTGGCTCTAGTTCCACTAATTGACCCTTTATCAGTCTTCTGATTGGTCCCTGAATGGCCAACGAGAAAAATTACTCTCTGTTGCTACATCTGAGGTGGAATATCCGGTTGGACAAAATATCCGTCTCTGTCATTCACAACGATGGAAACAGCGTAGTTTTTATTTGCGTGTATCACCATTTAAATCACTGGATTATTTTTTGTTGAACTTTGTTTTAGTAAAAAGGAACACTTCTGAACACACTGCACACAGTGTAGTGAGGGTGCAGCGTATTTGTATCCCAAAATGGGCAGAAATCTGAGCTGCACCACCAAAACAAAGTAGGCTAGGCAGCAGGCTACAACCCATAGCTACAACCGCAAAAGTGGTTTTATTTTTCTTAAAATGGTTAAATGGTATGTGTGGGGCACTTGTAAAAGTGACACCTACTAAGATATTTGAGAGCCCTGGCTTGAAAAATAGTCACATATAGTCTTCAAAGGTAAGTCTGTTGATGGGAGGCTGCCAGCATCAGCTGCTTACTCTGCCATGCTGTTAGCTAAACTAATCCAATCATCCCGTTTTTGTGGAAAACCCCTGTTTTTCAAGCTCACTACATGTACCCAAAGTGTTCCTTTTTATTAATATCCAGTTGCTGTTGGTTTTCT
>JBAMYA010047341.1:0-10461 GCA_037176975.1 Arrhamphus sclerolepis
AAACACCTGACATTAAAGACTGGTTCACAATCTGGAACAGATCTGACTCCAGGACTTTTGAGACTTTTTTGAAAAAAACCTGTGGGCAGGACGTGTAAACAGAACAAAGAATTATCTCAATGATAACATTTTCAACAATCATTCATTCTAGTAAAGCTAATAAAATGCACTTCCAACTTATATCACAAGATCCATCCATCCATCCATCATCTATACCTGCTATATCCTGTGCAGGGTCACGGGGGTCTGCTGGAGCCCGTCCCAGCTCACTTCGGACAAAAGGCAGGGGTCCACCCTGGACAGGTCACCAGTCCATCGCAGGGCCACATACATACAACCATTCACACTCCCACTCACACCTAGGGACAATTTAGGAACAGCAATTAACCTAACATGTATGTCTTTGGACTGTGGGAGGAAGCCGGAGTACGCGATGAGAACCCACGTAATTACGGGGAGAACATGCAAACTCCACACAGAAAGGCCCATGTTCAATAACCAGCCATATTAATTGATTGTTTTTACTGCGCAACATCAAGTAAGTTTAAGCCAATTCAAGTCCCATAAGCCATTTAGGCATCAACTAGAAAAATTAACAAGAATCATCCTAAAAGGACAATTCTACAATTATCAAGGTGTTCGTTCAACATTATAACCATTTATCAAATATTCAGAATGGTTTTTTAATCTATAAGACCATTTTTAGGAGCACTAGCCTAGCGTTAGCATATAGGTGTTCTGAACGGGTGGTTTAGGCACCACATTTCTTGTAAGAAAAACAAAGTAAATGGAATAAACAACTCACTGCCTTGTGGTTGTCAGAGAGAACACCGTTGAATCAATCAGCTGAGGTTTTCAGGCTAAATCGTGAGTATTCCATGCTGATTTCACAACAACACCAACCTTGGCACGCTAGCCACAGAGACAGCAGCATCAGCAACAACGATGGAGCGTTGTTCAAGTCTGATCTGGAACTTAATAGTGCCATCATGCCTGTCTGACCCACCCCAATAAGACGGTGAATAGCTAGATGAAAGCAGAGGTAAGGACTACCTGCCTGGCGTTTCCGCCTGACGCACCTCCGACGGTGCCACTGGGGTGGCTGCAGGGTCATCAGCCGGGAGCCACCCTTCATTGATGTTTCGCTCCATTATTCCTGGAACATCTGACGGTGGTGGAACAACGGCAGGGACGTCTCTCTGCTGCCCCCTGCAGCCACACCTAGGACCCCTCTTTCCCCCATGACATGTCCTTCCTTCTCAGCCGCAGCCAAAAACTGGTTCTTTACGCCTCTTCTGCCAAGTCCTTGGATGCCTTCTTAAACTTTGCCCTGGACACTCCTATGCTTTTACATAGGTTACAAATGCATTAATCAAAAAAATACAATTTATAACTAATAAATAATAAGTCATATGAAAATTAATAAGGAAATTTGCAGGTGGGTTAAAAAAGGAGGAGATAAAAAGAAAGAAAGAAGAGGGAAAGAGAGTGAGAGGCAATTTAAATATGCATCAATGAAATAAAGAAGCAAACAAACAAATAAAAATTTAATAAAAAAATACAGTATACACACATACTTGCAGCACAATAGTACAATATTAACATAATTAATCACTGAGTTAGACTGAATCACTATTTCCCGTCACCCCATCCTTGTCCACCATTGTCTACTTGCACACACAGTTGTTATTTTGTAATTCTGTTTTCTATGTAGTTTTATTTTATTTTAGGAGCTCTGTTTTCCAGTCTTGTGTCTCTGCTTGAGCGAGAAAGCTGGCAGAAATCTGAATACTGGGGCTCCTGGAGGAAGCATTTTTGGCCTGCCAAATATCACTGAAGGCTGAAAGGTGTGTGTGTGTGTGCACGCATGTGCATGCGTGCGCGTGTGTGTTGTATTTGTGTAGCATTTATGTGTCAGTTAAGTCACTGATATTTGAGTTAGAGTAAGGGAACGTTTTTCTGAGAAGTGTTACAAATAGCCACCCTGCTGGTGTTAAATTAATGCACTAATCATGCCAGCCATCATCTTTTTTGTTTACAGCAACTGTAAACTTGTTTTTCTCTTTCAAACATCTGAACAAAAAGAAAACCCTCAAAACTCTTCTGCCTGGCAGTAGCTGATGAAAGCACTTCTTTGGGCTCATTTGTGAAAAGAAAAAAAAGGAAGGGTGTGTCTTTGGTTTCTCACTTTGTATTGACTCAGTTTTATCTATTTATCCCAGTTTTATTATATAATAGTGCACTTTATATGCAGGAACCATATACAACTGAAGATTTGACCCATTTTCACTTGTAAAAGTGTTTGATAACTTTTAGATTGAACTACAAATGGATAATTCAGATGTGGTTCTTCAGGGTCCTCATAATGTAAACTACATCTTCCATATAGTTTTATACACTAGGCATGCATCCCATGGCGATCAGTTTTAATCATTCAGACTTGAATTTTGAGATGTTCCACTTAAGCCTTAAAACTCTTAAGCAAAGCTTCCACAAATCCATTGCTATTCAATATTTTTGTACAGGATAGCATAGAATGTTTGACCCAACCTTGGTCCATATCTTTAGTTTTCTTTGCCTTATTTTTGGCTTTGACTGATGGCATTGACTAAAGAGTAGTGTGGCTGCTCAGACCTGGTCACATATCTACCAGACATGGTCCTATTCTTCATGTTCTTTAGGCCATGCCTGGTCACCATATCTTATGTCACATTAGGATAAACACAGGAAACTCATGCTCCAAAAAAAGATTAGTATTCAATAAAAGACATTGACACAATAAACCATCTACCCTGTGAGCAGCAGTAACTGACATGTCTCTGGGTCTTCAGATGGGGATCTCCCTTCTATGGTGTTTCATTTAGTTAGTGCCATTACACCTCCAGGAGGCTAAACAATAATTTCTGGCATCCCAGTCACTCCCCTAATGCCAGCTCTCACTGCTCCCCACCAACACAACAACCTCTGTGACCTAAACTGCAAAACTGCTACCACAGCCAAAACAGCTTTGCCACCTTCAACAGACCCAGGCTCCGTACGTGCAAGCTCCAGACAGTGACAATGCTCATACTATCTTCTCTCACACCTAACAGATGCCAACAAACTCGTTCACATCGTATGTTACCCCTATCAAAAATCTAATGCGGCTCTCTTCCATACTCCACAGGTCTCTCCATCTACACTTTCCCAGTTTAACCACTGTCCCTGCTTAGTCTGAGCCTGAATACCTGCTCCACAAGCATCTTTCTGTTCTCCTTTGGTCCAGCTTTGTTCCACACCAGTTTACCTGAGCCCAGCTCCAACTGAAACTTACCTATAATGTCTACATCTCTAAGATGGATACATTATAGGTAAGTTGCCTCTGCCTCCTCAGCTGCCACTCTTGGGTTCCATCACTTCCCTTGAATGGATTTGGACCCACCTCCCTAACAGTAGCATCCTTGTTCCCAGATAACAATAGCTCTGCCCTGGCCCTTGAGCCAGATCAGGTTCTATTTGGCCTAGTTCGTGAACTTTAGATGTGCTTTACAGTTACTTAACATTTGTGTGTTGTACTCAATACTTGTGACCTCTGAGTACTATCACTTGAAAAAAACTACTTTAAAACATAAAAGCCAATGAGAAAACAGGTATACTTAATTACTTAATACATTAATATCTGTTGTCCGCCGGAAAAGGGTGGTGTGTCCCAGTCCGGGTCGCGGATGAGGTCCAGCCCCAGATGGAGGAGTTCAAGTATCTTGGGATCTTATTCACGAGTGAGGGAAGGATGGAGCAGGAGGTTGACAGACTGGCACAGCATCTACATCACTGCAGACACTGCTCCGGTCCGTCATGGTGAAGAAGGAACTGAGTCAGAAGGCAATGCTCTCAAGTTACCAGTCGATCTACGTTCCTGCCCTCACCTATGGTCACCAGCTGTGGATGGTGACCGAAAGAACAAGATCGCAAGTACAAGCAGCCAAAATGAGATTCCTCCACAGGGTGACCGGGCGCACCCTTAGAGACAGTGTGAGGAGCTCCGTCATCCAGGAGGAACTCAGAGTAGAACCGCTGCTCCTCCACATCAAGAGGAGCCAGATGAGGTTCCTTGGGCATCTGGTTAGGGTGCCTCCTGGACTCCTCCCTAGGGAGGTGATCTGGGCACGTCCAACCAAGAGGAGATTCTGGGGAAGACCCAGGACACACTGGAGGGACTACGTCTCTCAGCTGGCCTGGGAACGTCTTGGGATGTACTATAAGTGGCCAGGCAGAGGGAGGTCTGGGCTTCCCTACTTAGTTTGCTGTCCCCACAACCCGACCCCAGATAAGCAGAAGAAGATGGATGGATGTAAATCCGTTGTTGTTAAGTCATCTATTGTTATGTAATTTGCGTCAACAAGTTTTCTACATGCTAATTATGCTTCTTTTGTCTTCATCTCTGTAGGTATGATGAATGTGTTGATCCAGATTCAACTCAAATCTACGTACCCACGGATGACCCACCTCCTTACTCTCTTTTGGACCCCTGTCAGAGTGGGGGAGAGTCAGAAGTGCACCCTAGCTACTCCCATCCAGATGCTCCCCAAGACTGTGGAGAGACCTCTGCCAGCGCTACCTGGCTCTCCCCCTCCCACCACCCCCAGGAACAAGAGCATCAACATGTCGCATCCATCTCCTTCCCACCGGAGGCAGCGCCACCTTATGAGTCAGTGTTGGCTGAACAGGGACAGCCCCTCCCTCTTATGCCATGTGACCTTCATAAACACCAATCAGAGAGGGGAGAAGATGGCAAGTCCCAGCAGCTCCCAGCAAACCAGATCTCCTAGGACCGTTAATTTGTTTTCTTCACCTAAACTCCCAGTTGTCCTGAGCTGAGTTAAACTCACACTCAGATGTGGGAACCATGGCTGGAGAAACAGCTGTGGCACTAAACAGTGGACATTAATGAGGATGTGCACCTCTGCCACAGAGCTGAAATCTCTTTACAAAGCTGTAGCATCACTGTGGACTGTATCACAGCCAGGACAGTGTCCTTCTGGACAGATCATAAACGTTTCTGTGATGTTCTCACAGACAAAGACTCAGTTGTTAAATGGTCTAGATCATGTTTAACCATGTTTTTAAGTGTTATTGTTTCTTGAATTAGGATGTGTGACATGCAGAGTTTCAGCTATCAAATGAAGAAGAAAAACTGAATATGAACAGCATCAATACAATTTTTAATTGTGTAGTTTGGACTTTGTACAAGCACATTGAGCACTACCATCCACACTATAAATTTAGCCTCTAGGATGAGTGAAAGGTTTAGAGCAGCAGCTCCAGTTTGGTGGTAGCATCCTCCATATTCGGACTTTGAAATGAAATAGTTGTAACCTCTACAACCAAGTTAACTTAGAAACTACTTTAGCCGGGAAGACTGAACTGTCAATCACCTATCTTCCAAGGTATGTCTACTAAACTTTTGGGCACAGCACTTTGACATAAACTGTCAAATATGTGCAGCATGCATCACAGGAGAGAGGCTTGTCCAGATTTGTCATAAAGCTTCCTATCAAAGGGCTCTGGTTTTAATATCAATGCTGAAACTGGACCCAGCAGCATAATGTAGCTCAGAGTCTTCCTCGTCTCACCGTTGGGTTGGTGCGGCCGAGGTGTGATCATAGTACTGTTGATTTTAATCACAATGCCCCTCAGAAATAGATGCTTCTGCTTCATGAAAGAAATTGATTGGATTATTATCAACATTTAAGACAACTGTGGGCAACATATAATTTGTTAAAGTGAAATATAATAATGTTATTTAGCATGAGCTCCAATGGGTAGACAAAACTCAAATAATGAGAAAGACGGATGATAAAAGTTTTTATTCTAAAAATGGATTCATTCTGTGCTTTGGGAACAACCTTCCTCAAAACATAGTCTGAAGCCAAATATTTCAGTTCACATACATCATGACAAAAAGGTTTGTATGTGTCACTATTAAAATATCATTTCATAATCAGAAACACAGCAGAGAGTTTGGATCAGGCAGTGGCTCAAAAATACAACTGTGTAAATCTAATGTGATATTATAGACAAAGGGAAACTTGCAGTAAAAATATTCCACTACAACATGTAGGGTAAATAAAAAAAAGTATTGAAGCACCAGCAGTTAAAAAGATTTAGATGGCAAAGATTTTGAAAGCATTTCAAAATCTAATTTTGATCCTTTTACTTTTATTTATTTATTTTGATAAATGTGGTCATTCTTACTAATGGATTATCTAGTACCATATGAAGACAAGTAGTTGTACACAAAATTAAACCTTACATTCACCATTTCAGATTTACATGTGTTCTGCATGCATTTGTTGCTGTGACACCACTGACACAGAGGTTAAAAATGAAGGGGGACTAGAAACAATAAAATAAACAATTTCAAGGGATGCAGCGCAACAACGACAAAAATAAATCTATCTCAACCTAAAAAATGTTTTGATGTTCTGAAATTAAAGGCAGGGTAAGTGATTTTAGGATCATATCTGTTAATGTTTCAGACAAAACAGTTTTATTTTTTGCCAGCTAGTTGATGTTGATGTGGTTCTGCCCAAGGATGTTCTGGGTTAGAAATCACTTAGAACTGCTTAGCCTGCCTTTAAGGGAAACCATTGCACAGATGTGTGAGATGCTAATCTTAAATTAAATCTTGACAATAGCTTACTTCAAATTCATGTGTACTGTTTGTAGCTGATGTCACCTGATTTGGTACGTAGTTCTCAAAAAACAAACATATAATAGGCGTTTGTCTAGAAATGGAAAATCTAGAAATGCTATAAACTAGACTAATTTAAGCAGGACCAAAAACTAATTTAATTTAAAAGTCCCATGATTGAATTTGTTTCCTGAGGTTTCTAAATAGGGGATTTAATGTTGTGTTTACTGAAAATTGCCCATGTGCATTTTTACCCACCACATCAAATCTCTGTTATTTTCTCTGTGATAAGAAGAAGCTGCTTTGGTGGGCTTTAGTGATTAAGCTGGTTATTCTCTGATTGGTTGTTGTTGAAATGAATGAGCTGCAGCGTGGTTGGTTGTTTTGTTTTGTTTTGTTTTAACTGTGAAGCTATGCTAGCAGAAGTCATTAGAGTTTATTATGATATGGAGCATATTTATGAATGCATGATTGACTGTATGAGAGTGATAGCTCAAATAAACTCAGTTCAAAGCTTGTGATGAAGATAGTTCAGAGAAGACTCTTTACTCACCATTGCTCAGACAGAAAATCCAGTCTCGTGTTGGTCTTTAGGGGCAGTTTTCCCCGAAGAGCGCGGTGCCATGTTGCAAAGGGGCAGGGCAAAGCTGTCAAAGCCAACATCAGAGCCAATGGCTCACTCTCATTCAAGCACATCAAATGAATCCGGGCATCTGATTGGTCAGCTTTATTGCTTGATACAAATTTATCTGATGTGGTACAAATAAATTTACCCCCATACAGTTGTGATGGATGTAACATCTAACTATAGAGACCAAAACTGATATTTATACCAGGCTGTAAATGTATTTAATTCTGCTGCAAAGTTGGCCCTCTTAATATGGAAGTCAATGGGGATTTGCTCTGTTTTGAAGCCAGCACCTAGTGGTCAGTGGAGGAACTGCAACACACTATTTCCTCATTGTGGAAGTGGGATGGTTGCTGCTTGATTTCAGCTGAATATTTAAGTTGTGAACTTTCCAAGGAGGTGATAATGGGACTTGAGGTTCAATGCATGTCTGTTTGACATACCAAACTATCCTTATTTAACTATGCCGAGGTAAAACCAGATTTAAACGTTACGGGGCCTTTAATTTCATTTCACTTCTGTTTTGTTTTTTTGTTTTTTTTTTCCATGAAAATATAATGTTTTATGCTGTGGGCAAATGCAGCTATACTACAATAATTGCAGGAAGATCAGGTTGGCATTAAAGTCTGCAGCCTGAGACAAAACCTTGAAACTGGCGGTATTTTTATATTCTGTATTTAAACACATTCCTACATAGACAGAAGACTGAAGCCCAGGTTTTTGCAAAAACCTTAATGATCCTGGAGACACTAAGACCTGTAGACACCATCTACCGCCAGTTATTAAAGCAGGAAGTCATTTGAGACTGAGCTTTATTAACAATATATATGTCGTCAGTTTACAATCATATCTTCAGATTCTGTGCCACTTAAAAAAACTTTCACTTGGAAAATAGTCATTGTGTGCAATGTATATTTATTTTTAAAGGCATGCCTAGAAGAGACCACCACCCCCTCCCTGGACTGTTCTTTTATTCTTGTTTTTGTGTGAGTCTTTTCCTTTTTTCCCCTCTCCATTTTTTCGTACCTACAGTTGCAACTAGAAGTTAACGTGCATCTCTGCTTTTCTCCATATTTACCTGCCCACAAACCTGCATTTTTAATGGTGGTTTCCAAAAAGTGTTTGAATACAGGTAACGAAGCGCTCTTCTTGGTTTCAAACATCTTCATTTCGTCCTTAAACTGCGCTCCCATGCCGTTGATACCTGCGTATTATTGTTTGAAGAGATGAACATAGAACTTACAAGTGTTCTTCCATTGTCTTGTACCTAAGAATGAACCAGACCTGTGAAGGTCCGCAATTATTTTCCTAATCTCTTGACTGATTGCTTCTTTTATTATTATTATTATTATTATTCAAATGATTTCACTCATTGAGGCCTTACAAACACTTTCACAGTTGGCCAATCAGAAGCTTCTAATGTCTATTTTAAAGTCACAATCAGCTTAGTTTATGTGCACTTTTGTCCTTTACGAAAGTAATTTTAAAAACTCTCATTATTCAGACTCTTTAGAAATAAAAAAGGGAAGCTTAAGCTTACTGTTTGATGTGGATGAAAAATAAGTTTTTCTTTTTCTTAAATATATCTAAAAATGTGGTTGCAACTATATCTTCCTTCTTTAGCAAACATTTTATCATGTGCAGTTCAAATAATACAAACTTTAATATGTTTACTACATCTGAAACTCATTCAAAATACTCTTTATTAAGCTGTCACTTGTTTTCAGACATAAACAATTGTAAACTTACATAAATTGGTGTGTTTTATGAATGACATACAAGTCAATATGCTTATTTTAAAATATTTGTCCCATAAGTGACCAGACCACATTGATCAGACCTTTTTACAATCATCCACTAGAGGGCCCTGCAGAACGACAATTAAGACATTTAGCTTTTTTCAGCCACCTGTTCAGACATATATCAGATAAAAGTAGTTTAATCCCTGACTCTGTATTAGGTGGAATAATCACCAGACCCTCATGCTGTGTTGGTGCTTTATTAGAATAGAGGAAACTTAAAATTAAAAGGTTGTCAGTATTATATTTGCTTTAAAAAAAAAGGAGGTTGAGTCCTTCCTTTTGTCAAACTTGAAAAATGTTCTTAAAATTCATCATTCTAGCAGTTGTTTGCATATCATTGTTCTTTTTTTCCCAGCGAGCACTAATCTGCAGGTGCTCTCTCTGTACGTTAATTGTATGTGAATATATTACATGTGCATCACTTTTTGTTTCTCTTTCTCTCTTTGTTCGCCTCCAGCCCTGTTTCTTCACCTAAAGGGGAGTTTTTCTTTGCCACTGTTTGGCTTAAAGGTTTTTCTCCTGCTAAGGGAGTTATTTTTTGGTTTGTTTTTTAAGTCCCATTGTTTCTTTACTTGATATTTCATAATATTACTGATATTTAATAATATTTGCTCTGGGTCTCTGAAAAGCACCTGGAGATCATTTGTATTGTAACAGACCTTATATGAATAAAGTTGACTGAATCCTCCTAAAAGAAAAACCATCAATAATGTTTTGGAGTTTTTTTTAATAATGAACATGAATATTTTCTTAAATATTTTCTTCATTTGAGGGGAGACAATAAATCTGACCCTAAATTGATACACACATAGAGGAAGTAACAATTAAAATTACGTATATATTTGTCCCTCATAATTTTATGCACATAACAAGTCTGATCATTTTTGTGTGGTTTTACATTGTGTGTCCAACTTCCCTTTTTTCAATATCCCAAAGTAAATAAATTTAAGTAGGTCTCACAGAACATGCAGTTGATGTCTGTGAACAAAATAAAATACAATCATAAGTTACAATAGGTTATTCTCCTTCAGAGCACTGAACTTAGCTTGGCTTTTCATCCGAGCAAGCTGAGGAGGGAAGAAAAGAAGGTTTAATTGCAGTCATGTGATATATTTGCTTGTTAACTTCAAAGCCACAAGCCACATTTACATCAACTGTATGAACTGAAAAGAGCTGCAAGAAAACCTCTTGTTTCTGTTACAAATGCTTTACAACAGCAGCCCAGATCAGAGTAAAAAACCTTCCTCATATAACAATCTCTGTATTTCTGGCAAACCATCCGGTGCCTCAGGAGGGGGAAGCAGTGCTCTGCCAACACTGTTTACAGTGGAGGTGGGGAGCTGTTGACCTCGACTGGG
>JBAMYA010047342.1:0-10461 GCA_037176975.1 Arrhamphus sclerolepis
CTCCTCTCCTCTCCTCTCCTCTCCTCTCCTCTCCTCTCCTCTCCTCTCCTCTCCTCTCCTCTCCTCTCCTCTCTCACGTAAACACGATGCTGCTTTCTGGATCTGGGATGCCTGAGGGACAGAGTACAGACAGGAGCCCCATCACCATGACAACAGCTTCTCTGAGCTGCCTGACACCCAGACACCATTGGCTGAGGGCTGTTGGGGGAAGGGGGAGAGGTAGAGGAAGAGAAGTGGGAGTAAGTTAAGCAAAGGGGTAGAAGGAGAGAAGGGGGCGTGTGTGTGCATGTGTGTGTGTGTGTATAGAGAGAGAGAGAGAGAAAAGGAGATAACAGAAGCAAACGACCCCATTTCTTCTCATTGTGCTGTGTGTCTATGTGTATGTGCTTGTTCATGTTCATGTGGTGGTTTGATATAAAG
Organism: Arrhamphus sclerolepis; assembly: GCA_037176975.1. Lineage (NCBI taxonomy): Eukaryota > Metazoa > Chordata > Actinopteri > Beloniformes > Hemiramphidae > Arrhamphus > Arrhamphus sclerolepis. The sequence goes on from JBAMYA010047342.1 coordinate 421, forward strand.
GAGTGGGAAGGCGGGAGAAGGGGGTGGAAGAGAGAGTAAGGAGGGGATATGGGAGGGGTGAGGAAGATCGGTGCATGAGTTGAAGGGTGTGGAGGCATGTGTGTTAATGATCTTTTCTGGGTCATATAATCAATCTGCTGGTCGAGGCTGTGTGTTAATGTGGCGATACATACCTGTATGGCTGCTAAGCAGTAACTGTTTCACCTCAGAGTTCATGTCAGTTGAGAGTGATCTTAAATTTGAAAACTGTCGCTTTAAAAACTCCCTCACGTAGGGATTCTTCTTCAGCTACACCAAAAGTTTTGCTCTCTTCAACACTATGCAACAGTGGAGAAAAATACATCAGCTGGGGCACAAAAGAAAAAGAAATGTCCACTCTTTGGCACGGCTGCTTCTTATAAAACAAGGTTAGTCATTTTCAGTCTGGTTGATGGTGTCTTCTCCCTGACGTTTGGCATTTTTAAAGCTGTAACATGCTGATAATGAGCATCACCTAAATGAACCATTGATTGGGAGGTTTACACCAGCAGTTTTCATCCACTGACTACATATCCAGGAACAGGCTCAGTATCCAAATGGGCTAAATTCTTCTCCTGGTGTGAAACTTGAATGGTTTTCCAGATGTGTAGAAAGCACAAAGGACCAATTACAAATTCTTTTTTTTCTTTTTCTTTTTTTTTTACTCCTTCAGGTCAGACTCTTGTCATGATTTTGGCTTCATTTACATGTTATATCTTTAGATAACATAGACATAGAATGTCATCTCTCCAGACCTCTCAACAGTTATGCAAAATAAAAAAGAAAAAGAAAACGAACACCTTAAATGACAAATCTTTTTTTGAGACTTTTTGGACACTTCTGATTTCTGCACTGTGAGAGCATGGTCTTTCTTCCCGTTGCAGGTTCAGCTTGCTGCTTCTGCATTATTCTGTTGGTTGCAGAGAGCAGAGCCATGCAGCATCTGCAAATGAGTTGTTTGCACATGCAGTGTTGTTCCTGTGGGTTATTACCAGATGATGGACACTGTATATGAGGGGAAAAATAGGAACTTTTTGAAAAAAAAAATAGACATAAGAAAGTAAGATTGTTATTATTATCATCCTAAAATAAGAAAAACACTGTGACTTTTTCCTGAAAATGGACCAGCCTGGTGAACACATACCAAGAATCTGAGTGAGATTTTCATTTCTGTCAGTGAGCCGTAATACAACAGACATGCAGGAGAGAAAATAAAATTAATAATTGAAAAACAACAACAACACAACAATGCTTAACATGTCAAGTTAAATCAGTTTTGTTTATCTACATCTATATGTTTAAAACAAATGTTCTCCAGGGTGATTCACAAGGTACACGGTAAAGCTCTGCTTTTAAACGCTCAACTTGGATGACGATTAACTTCTATTAATGGGAAAAATGAAAACATGGATGTGAACTGTAACTTGACTGGTGGGTGGAGGCACAAAACCATGAGGCGGTAGTTCCAGCTTTCAGGATGAATTATTGTCTGGTTCTTTGCCTTGATTTGTACCAGGAGGGCAAACAACAGCTTCTAATGTTTTTGTTCCTTGCTTGTGTAATTTGTTATTAAAAGCATTGGAGTTACAGAAGCCTTGGTTTTCCAGTGTTTGCGTTACACACTGAAGAACTGTGCAAGGCAATGCACCATGTTTATGTGAAGCCTGGCAGCCTGCCGGCAGCAGAGACAGTAAATGAGAGTGTGTGATATTTTTTCCTTTTGTGTGTGTAGTGGAAAGGACATGATTTGTGCATGTGTGTGCATATTTGTGTGTGTGTGTGTGTAGCTGCATGTGTAGAGGGTCTTCCTGCCGTTCTGTGATCTCTGGCATATTTAGACTAATCATTGAAGAAGGGGAGCATGTGTCTCCGTGAATATGATCTCGTGCTCCATGCTGTTTGTCTGTGTGTCAGTGCCTGTGACTGTGCATGTGTTTTCGAGTTACCACAACTCGCGAAGGGGGCATAAACGTCTCAGGCTGTGCTTGTGCACATGTTGGTGTATCCATTTGCGAGAAACAGAATTTTACACATGCAGACACACTGAAGAAGAGCTAGGTACTGAGCAGCAGAAGGAGCGAGTGATGAGGAGGAGGAGGTTGCTGCTAAATCAGAACCAGAGGTTGAGACAGGGTGACGGAGCAGAGGCTCAGATAGGGGGGGTCGCTATGTGTGCGCACGTCTTAATGTCTGTGTGTGTGTGCATGTTTCTGTGCTTGAGACTGCTTTAGTCTGCCTGTCTGTTGGGGTGTGGAGGTGAGGAGGGTAGAGGAGAAACGTGGGTGGGGGCAAGCAGGAATGAAACAGTAAGCATGTTTCACCTCAGCCATTAATCCTGTCTTGTGACTCTAGACCAGAACCAAACTCAAAGAACAGAGGGACCTCTCTTTCTCTATTCTAATCTCTCCATTTTCTTCTCTGTTTCTTGGCCCTTTCAATTTATTCGCTCTGTTTCCCTCCTTCTTGCTCCCTTCTCTCTGTTGCTATCTCTCCCAGGCTTTATCTCCATGCCTCATTCTGTGTGTGTGTGTGTGTGTGTATGTGTGTGTGTGTGTCCCGTCCCCTCTCTGGTTGTCTCTCTGTGCGTGCCACTGCTGGCTGAGACTATGCCGGGGATATTTCTGTCAGCCTCTATTTATTTATTGATGGCGATGCTGGTGAGAGTTCGCCTGCCCACATGTGTGCTTCCATCAAGAGAAAGTGAGGTGTTCTCCAGAAATCTTTACCTTTTCTTCCTCTCCACTTCACTCCATGGCCCCTCCAGAGTAAATATTTGTCAACCTCTGTCCTAAAGACAGTGCATGGCCGACCTAGGAAGTGTTGGCTCTCTGACCTCAGATGACGCTGGCTGCTCTTTCTGTGCTCCCTGGCTTGTCTCATGTGGAAGATGAAAAGCCGTTGTCACTGAAATTGGAGTTTAAATCATACCTGAAAAAGCACCTCCCTCCGCACGCTTCTGTCTCTCACAGAAAACCAGCCTATGATACGCACTGCTTGGCAACGACATGCCCCCTGGAAGCAAGAATGCAAATAGAGGACACTAATGTCAGATGTCAGTGTATGTCAGGCCCCCTGCTGAACTGTGAGAGCCTGTCCACTGGTGCTCCAACTGTTTATTTCCTAGTGCGTCTCTCAGGGCCAAAATGTGTCGAGGTGGCAGGCCAGAGGAGCATGGGGGAGTGTGAAGTGTGATTTGGCAGGTATGGTTGCAATGTCATCCGATTGGCTGACCCACTGTTGCTCATTCTCCTTTTGGTACCAGCCCTCACTGTCCATGGTGGGAATTTGAAAGAAGTGTCTCTCTGTGGTACCAGAACCACTTTTTGTTGAAGGTGAGGGCTGGTGTTTTGCTCAGGCAAGGGTAAGGCAGGTTCATATATGGGAGCTCTGCTATTTAGTGTATTTCTTCCATTGAGTTTAGGACAGCTTTTAAAGTTGTGAAGTGTGTGATGTAGGAAACGTGTTTTAGCTTTAAACAGAATATTGGTCCAGCCATTCTCATGTTTTGCATTGTTTGTGAACTGTTGTTTCAAGCCCCGAGCATCTCATTCAGCTAATGCTTGCTTGGGTCTTTGAAGGCAGCTGTAATTTGGAAGTGCTGGATCTGACGGAGAACTTGAGCTCATTCATTGAGCAGCAGCCACAACTCTGTCAAACAAACACTCCACATTAGTCCATTCAACCATAGATTACATTCCCTTCATGCTTACTGGGCATGAATGAAAAACATTTTTTTTCTAGTTTTTCTTCTCAAGCACGTTATACAGTTAATGTGTCTGTGTGTTATCTTCTGGTGATGGTCATATGATACGTGCTTGGTGAATCTGTGATTTATAGTAACCCAGTTGATAGAAAACAGTCCAACTAGATCCTCTCTTCAAAATGTTTCCTTCCCATCTGCATTAGTCTGCAACACTTGTGTTTCCAAACTAAAACAGAGCTTTTTCTAGGGTTGAATTCACTGGACTGTTGTGGATGCCAGACATAACCTTTGTTACACCTGGCATCCGCAATGTTCTAAAATGAAAATGTATTATTGTGGAAGTTGCCAACATGGCTGCTGTAATAGCTTATATGCTGTAACTGTCAGCATTTGCATTTGGTGAACTGTCTTTGTTAGGATCTAGATTTGGTTTGTGGCTTTGCCAGGATCTCAGTTGCATTGTTAGTGTTCTTGTATGGAGTTAGAACAGTCTCAATATTCACAAATGCGCATGACGATTCACAAATGCGCAAGACGATTCAAATGCATTCACAAAATGATCAAACCTGTGGGCTTGGTTGGAGTTGGGTCAGCCCACTGCCATCGGTGCGTCCCAAACAGCACACATACATCTTGCAGATGTCGGCCAGATAAAAAGTTTTATCGGCCAAATGGCGCATGCAGAGCATTTGCTCATTCTTGCTAAAAAAAATAAAAAAATTAAATAAAACGAGGATACCATGGAGAATACTACAAGAATACCATGGACTGATGTTAGTAAACTTAACAAAGGCAGAGCTAGAGTCGACCCCACTACTTACAGAAAGATAGATTACTCAGTTACTCAGCCTGTTGAACTAAAGCTACTCAGGCAAAAGTGTTGCACTAGCAGACTATGGTTGAAACATCGGCCCATGGTATTCTTGTATTGTGCACCGATATCTGAGCGATATCTTGCCAATGGGAAAATGCTCTCCATGCACCGTTTGGCCGATAACTTTTTTATCTGGCCAACGTGGGCAAAATGTATGTGTGCTGTCTGGGGGTGCCAACGTCAATGGGCCGACTCAAATCTGACCCAACTGTGACCAAGCCCACTCTTCAGCTGATGTTTATCAGATGTTATAATTAGCAGGCCGATGTACTGTCTTATGGCTGATATCGGCCAGATGTACGTGTGCTGTCTGGGATAGCGCTGTTTGAATGGTTTAATGTGATTGGCTTATGAGTAAATTGTTTCCCAAGTGAGGCGCGGTCTTATGATTGACTGAAACAACAAAGATATCTGATTGGTTGCAGATCATTCCATGTTTAAAAAAATGCATTTGTGAGTTGAGGCACGTCAAGGGAGTCTCAAAATTCACACACAAATGCAACAAAGTCCACAGACCAGAAGCCATTTGTAAATCAAGTTATATTTGTGTGTGCATCAGAAATACATGTGTGAACCTTATCCTACACATTTATGAATATGGAGACTGTTCTTACTCCATATTCTTGAGTCTTGACTTGTTTTCTTGCCTCTGTCCTTTTCTGTTTCTGTGAACTTTACATCCTGTTTTATTTAGAAGGCCTGTTTTTGTCATGTTAAATTCTGTTTGACTTTCCTCCTCATCTCCCTGATTTTTTTCACCTGTTGCACTTGAGGAGTGAACTTATGCTCACAAAAATGCAATATCTACTTGAAGCTGAGATGCTAGCATGGCATCAGGTGTGCAACAGAGAAGGAAAGTAAGAAGACGGAGAGGAACCATCACCAGTGAAAAAAGAGATAGTCACCGACTTTATGGAGTGATTGAATCTGTAGACACTGGTCCAATCTACTCCCCCACACAAACTATAAAAGGCTCTGGAAAAGAGAAGATCCCAGCGTCTCTTTTCAACTTCTGTTTTCATGATCAACAGTCTCTACGACCATCAGGGAGGAAATTCTTGTCCCCACCATGTCCTCCTGTCTACTGTAACCTGAATCCAAACAGTTCCTTTTTGATAAAGGAATATTCTTGAGTTAATCAACCCCCTGTGATTAGATAGTAATGGGTGTACGCAAAACAATTTGAATGAAAGCATTTTTGAGTGTACATTTGATACTGATACTATAGCAGTTAATGTAAACTCAAGAGTACAAGCAGTAACCTGCTATTTAAGCCTCTGACTCAAAAATGTCATTCCACTTAAGTTACAGTGTCGATATGAAGCAAGGTAATAGTAAGTTTGTATGTAAATTTTAAAAGTATATTAAAAAGTCTACTGGTTGTTACTTGTATAGACATAAGAACTTAGCAGTGAATAGGACATTCCTGTACTAACGATCCTTTTTATTATACACTTTATGTACACATACAAAGTTGAAATTACATTGGTTCAGTTGTACGCACTCTATCCACACTAACACTTGAGTGAAATGAGTCTTGTCAGAGGCTTAAAGAAGCGATTTATTCTGACATTGCAAACGTATACGTTCTCACCCAAAGCTGCTTTGATTCAAATCAGTTTGATCCCATAACGAAAATTTACTCTCATTACCATCTATTAATAGACCTTGGGTTGATTTAACTCTAGAGTATTCCTTTAAGTAATTTTAAAGCCAACAGTATACTTAATGCCGTAATCCCGTTAATCAAACTGAGGAGGAAATCCAGATTTAGTGGTTACAAATTAGCTACAATTTCACCATTCTGAAACCAGATGAAGGAATGATGTGACCTTGATTTTTTTTAGTTCAAATAAGCTGAATCATTATGTTTGTTAGTACTAAACTTTTTCTTTTTTTTTTTGCAGCCAGTATAACTTTGGAGTATTTGTAGTATTCTGACCAATTTGAATATATCACAGCTATCAGAAAATCTCAGTTTCACCTGTAAAGTAATAACAAAAAGCTTAATTTCACGTTGGAATTAATTTACTTTTATGAAACAATCTATTTTCTCCTCAAGTCCCAGCAACTTTGACCCTTTGGCATTCCTTCTTTTCCAACTTGTATCCCGCTCTTCAATTGTTTTTCTCCTGTTGATTCACTGTATTCTTCATTTTTGTTCACAAACACTCTCCTTTTTTTTTTTTTTCCTGCCTCTGTCGCTCAGCTTTTCATTCTCTCCCTCTTCTCAACATGCCTCAGGGCCCTCTGAGTTTCACCAAGCTCCACAGACCGTCCATTGTCTTGGGAATGTGGTTTGCTGTCTCCACTCACCTCCTCCTCCTTCACCCTCCTCCTCCTCCTGTCTGGCGGGAGACAATGTAAGGTGGTGTTCAGCTCCTGGGTCCTCAAGGCCACTGGGTTTAAATACTCTAACCTGTCTGACCTCGGGACCTGGACCAGGACAGCTGATTGGGCTAAACTTGGTTTTGACCAGAGGGAAAAGTCTGAACAATGTTTAAAGAGGACAGGTGGTACTTGACATTTGCTTTCATTCATTCTGCTGTTAAAATAAGTCAAGAGCTGCACTCCATCCAGCAATCAGTAACAAAATTTTTGAGCAAATGCATAAGATGGTTCTATGAAGACACGTTACTGAACTGGCTAATTCTAAATATGAAACGATTTGCTAAATGTTGTCGAGTAAGCGTGTGTGAGAGAGGGTTGGAAATGCTTCACATGAATTTCTATATTTATCAAAATATTGGAAGCTGATGTCACCAGTTGTGACTCATGAGGTGGAGGTGGTCTACATGGCGGTGCCTGTGGGATTCAAATAGAAATTGGTAGCGTGTGCTTTGTATGTGTGTGTCTGAACGTGTGCACACGTCTCAAATGCCCAACCCCCCAATGTCTGGAGATCAGGAGGACTGCTCCTTTGGGAATGCCTCTTCCTGCCTGGCCCTCCACACACACACACACACACACACACACACACACACACACACATACTTTAAAATAGCAGTGGGGTGAGTGCATCAGTGGATCAGACTGGTGTGAGATGGCTTTAAATGTCTGGTGTGTTTCTATTGGTTGCTAAACAGTTGTGAGATAAATTCATCTCAGCAGATGAGAGTGAATTTGGACTGAATGTCAAATATGCCGGCGACTTTGTGTAACAGTAGGACGTGGTAAGATTTAGTCAGAAGCAGGAAGAATAGGCTGTGTAATTTTCTCTTTACTAAACTCATCTCTTTATGACCATATTATGCAAAACATTATATGGTAATTCATTGTTGGTTGTGAGCTAAAGAGGTCTGGCTTTGGCTTTTGAGGTGCTTCTTGTTGCTTTAGGCACTAAGGAATGTGTACAGCCCAACTCCTGGCCTGCGCTTGCCTCCTCTTTTTGATGTTCATGGTATATAGCACCACCACTTTTCACTGCTTTTCATCCTGCACCTTCTCAGCTCCACAGAAATAAAATCCAGTTGTGTGAGCATAACATGAGAGAAAAATGGAGAAGTAAGCAAAAGAATATGAAAGGAAGGCACAGAATAAGGAGGAGGTATATTGCTAACAAGGTTGTCTGAGACTCTTTCCTTTTTAATAGTCCCGTAGGAGGTCTGGCTGGAAAAGTGTTATGTTTTATTATTAAATCTTGGCTAATTTTAAGGTGCAACAGACTCCAACAGTAGAGACTATGAAGTCTGTAGGGTAGAAAAACTACCAAAAAGTATAGTTGGAGACCCTTTTTAACTTTTGTATTCAAATAATAATTTAATAGAAGCGTATGGTATTTAAATGACAAACTTTCTTTCCATCCAGTATCTATTCTGTCTACATAGGTTTCCTTTGACAATCTGTGTTCAAGCCAGACCTGAGAAGGGGATGCTGAGATGTTGCGTTAGCACCGTGTTGCTGGAGTGGCTGTATGCAAATGAATCAAAATGAGGAGCCAGCATGTTAGATGTGTATCACTCCTCTGAACAGGTTCAGTCTTCTCCGTAGAGGACACAATACATGTTATGAACATTACATAGAATGCAGAACTAGGGCTGAACGATTTTGGAGAATATTCGAATTGCAATTTTTCTTTTCCTCAATATTGCGATTACGATTTAACATGCGATTATTTTTTCAATGTCTCCTCATGTATTTTTCGACTAACACGAGCAATAAATCATTCTGTTTCATAATAAACAATATCAGACTTATTTAAATTGCAAATTACAACAATAAAGCAAACAAATCTATGGCTTTACCACTTCAACATGTCTCACTTTTCACATTTCATGACATGTAAACATATGGACTGCACCTCTCAAAAAAAAAAAACTATCTGAACTTAACAGGACAGTCTATAAATAAAATATACAAATATATACATACGCACGTACAAACACACGTATAGTGTTTATGAGTGTTGAAAAAGATTTGTGGTGTTACCTCGTGAGGTAGCAACAGCAGCGAGGCAGGTTTTGCACAATGCATTTTGTTGCGCAGCGTCTTCTTTTTTTTATAGCCACAATAATTCCAAACACCGGACCTGCTGCTCCTCTTTGGTACCAAACTTTCAGATGTGTCAGCTTCTGTCGAGCCTGACGCCATTGTGTAACCAGTTAAAGCGCAAGGTTGACTTCTCCCGCTCCCTGCTCGGCTTTGCTCTGCTCGCAAGTTAAATAACCAGATCATGTGACCAGTCAAATCCAATGGTCAAATTGCAGCCTTTGCGATTATGAAAATCTCCTTTTATCATATTGCGATATTATTGCAAATGCAATTAATCGTTCAGCCCTTTGCAGAACTCAGGGCTCCTTCCCATGAAAACTGCATAAACTCACCTATTAGGTTTAAATGCTACTAGAACATAAAGGTGAAAAGGGAATGGTGGCATTGAGCTTCAGTGTATTTGTTCAGTGTTTGTGTGCTTTTAACGAAGGTGTTGCTAAGATCAACTGAAACTACAATTTGGTCGATTATTGTTTTTCACTTACCATTTGAGGAATCTTTGTAACATCCTTATGAGGTCAGTGTCTTTCTTATTCTTGCAATTTAATTCTCAGTCTTTAGAAATTGTATTTAATATTGTATGTTTGCAGTTTTTTTCAAAGTAGTGGTATATTCATTTAGATTAAGTGATAATTAAAAATCAGACATCTGTATTCTAGGTGTGTAGGATGTGTGAATATGAGCTGAACTGTCTGAACCTGCAGAAAATAAATATTTGCAGACATGTAAATGTCACAGAGTATTGCACACTAAATGTCAGTGTGTAGTACATTTACAAGTCTTTCTAGTTTGATCTTGTACTTCATTGTGTTTTATGTGACTGCACATTTGCAGTGTATGTTTGAGCTTAAAAGATACTGTTGACAATTTTCATTATCATTATTATCATCATCATTATTATTATTATTATTATTATTATTATTATTATTATTATTATTATTATTATTATTATTAT
>JBAMYA010047343.1:0-10461 GCA_037176975.1 Arrhamphus sclerolepis
ATGTTTTTTAATTGCATTACAGGAAATAAAGAACTTTATCACAATATTCTAATTTTCTGAGACAGTCCTGTATATATTTTTTTTTTTAACTTAAAATTTCACATCTTTTTCTTGGAAAATGTCAACTTTTTGAAACATTTAAAATAAAATTACAGCAGCAAAATTCTGTATAGTTTCAGTTTTTTCTCTCCAAAAAAGCAGTTTTGTCATAAAATTCCAGATTTCACCAAAAATGATATTTTTATCATGCCTTTGGGACCTCTGCACTAAAATTACAAATTTATTTCTGTACAATCACAAATAACTTTTTGCAGTCGTAAATTTGCCAATTTTATATAATTTCAGATTTTTGCCCTCAAAATTAAAATTTTTTAACCAAAGAAAGTTAATTTTGCAAAAATGACAAATTCTGACAAAAATGAACACATTTTAGTTCTAAAATCATATGAAAACTAAATCATGACTTCTTGACATAAACCAGCTTGCTTTCCACCTCACTTATTCCACTTTTTCCAGTTCTGAATCAAACTGGCAGTCAAAGTGAAATTTTATCTTTGCACGCTCTTGTGGACCAGATAACATAAAGCAGCAGGTTGATTCTGGCCCCCGCGAGTGTGACATTGATGTGCCACCAGAATTGCTCTTTTAAGATGATTTCTGATCATCTCGACCTTGACACACAGCTGAACGTTGTGGACCAGCAAGGCGACAAAAAAAAAGAGAATGTTATTTCTTACAGCGTTTTAACAGTTTATTGTAGCTACAAGCATTCTCTCAGGAACATGTGTTCTTCTTGGCCATAAAATGCAGTCAGTGCAGTCAGTGAATATAATATGAAGTTCTGTGTTGATGTATATTACAATCAAACAAGCAGCTCTCAAGAAGGCGCTGCACAGCTGCTGCGAGTTATCATTAACACCTAATATTTATGTTGCTGAAGAGCCAGAAAATGTAAATAATGCCGGTTTTCACAGACTGCAGATGGGAAACCCTCATCTGCATGATGCCAAACGTGCTAGGACAGCAAGCTGGGATATAAAAGAGATTTAATGTGAAGGAAAAGCTGGGTGTTTGATTTGGAACAGTCAGGGTACAAGGTGCCCAAACAGCCCACCATTACCAAAGCAGCAAGAACTCAAGGAAAAAGAGACCCTTTTTAAAATTTGCACTCCTTTGTGCTCGTGCACGTGATCAAACTTAAGGCCTGCTAACCAAATCTACTTCATTTTGTCTGTACCACAAAAGCATGCCAAGAAAACATTTTAATGCGACTAAATTTAAAAAGTAAATAACTGAGGTGGAGAGCAGCTGGTTTTTCAAAAAGTCAGGATTTAGTGAATGTTTGAAAACATTTTTACAACCAAAAGTTGCTGATTTTTGTCAAAACACTTTTTTTTTTAAGCAAAATTTACATTTTTATTCTAAGAACAAAAAGTTGAAATTAAAAAAAAATTGCAATTGTACAAGCTGTAATTTTATGGCAAAAAGTTGCAAAAAGTTGATATTTTTCAACAAGAATTGTAAGAAAATAAAAAAAAGAAAAAAGAAAAAAATAATTAAATATTAAATATAAATTTTTTACAATAAATAGTTTTGGTTAATCATGCAAAATTTTCAATTTTACAACAAAATAATTTTTTTTCATAAAACAATTTTTTTGTGATTTTTAAAGGAAGAAAAATATGATTTTAGGAGAAAATATGCTATTTTATGACAAAAGGTTCTTTTTTTTGTCAAATTTAAGATTCAATGAAAAACATTCACCACTTAAAGAAAAAAAAATATGCGATTTACATCAAAATTTGCTTTTGTACAAAAAAGCATGTTCTTTAAAAATTGCAAGTGATTTTAGTACAAAAGCCAATTTTGTGAAATCTGAAATGTAGCCAAAATTCACTTAAATCTTTTCTTTTAAAACCAAGTCCAGGAACTTGCAGGAAATCTGACAACACAGCTAATTGAGAAAGTAAAGAATAACCTTCAATAGTAACCATGGTGATGATGTGGACCTCGCTTTTGGTCTGAATCATCACCCTGGTGCCTTTTCCCTTAAAGTGACCGAACATTTCACACAGTACAGCAGCACGTTGCTCGACAAAGGGCCGTGCACATCTATCCATGTCCACTACTCTACTTCAGTTTATCAGTTGAACAGGATAAGAACAGACTTCTACAGCAGAACCCTCTCCACAATGACACAGCAAATGTTAAAAGCTAATCTAACAGCTGTAATTTCAATAAAAGTCAAAATGTCCTTTATCTCAGCACCAGCTCATCAACATTACACATGCAGACAAGTGACTTCTGCAGCTGCTCAAACCATCACTGGTAAGTGTTACACCACCACATCGTTCTTCTAATATAATAAGATGAGTCGTCATGGCAACATGAGATCTTGTGAGAAAACTGACCTTACAAGCACTGAGCCCGAGATTAAAACAACCACACGAGTGAAGAATTAAGTTGAGATAAGCATATATTATCAGGAACACAGGATGTGTTTTTTGCAGAAAGCCATTAAAAGAAAACATATCCAGTCACTGTATGGACACTGGAAGAACTCAGGTGGTCTGGCTGCCTTATAGTTCAACTTTGGTGCAATTAGACAATAATAATGTAAAAACCTGTATTATTCTGGTTCTTGGTTAAAATCAGCACTGGATGCAAACACACCCAGGAGACAAAAATCAGTCACAAGATGGTGAAATATTTCTTTAGAAAAACTAAATAGAGCCATCGGACCTCCTCCTCCAGGAGGCGGGACTAACTGTTTCTTCTCAAACTTCCTCTGCACAAAGTTGGTGAGAGCTGCAACCAATCAGAGCAACAAATAAAGTCTCTCTCTTCTTTAGTTGAGTTGCACATTTTTCTTCCGTTGTATCAGGCGATGTTGTTGCTAGGCTACTGTGTATGTAGACACACCGATGTTTACGTTATTTCATGGTGCGTTCTTATTGGTTGGCTAGCTGACAAAGATTGTACAGGCAGTGACAGGCTGTCACACTGAGACGATTTTATCACAGCCGTCTTTGGCCGTTCATCTTTGCTCCTGTCTCATCATGAGATCTACCAGCTATGATTGTCCACCTTTCGTCTGAGTTGGCTGAAATTGTACAGTTTGAATCTGACATTAAAGACTGTCATGGAAGTCCAAGTCATTAACTCTCGATGTCAAAGTCGATTCAAACGTCCTCCGGTTACCATCCAGGCTACAACGTCTCTGCTCTGTCATCACATTAAGTCCTCTCAGCGACGCTCTACAAGGACAGACTGATCTGACTGGCTCCTCAAGACTTTTGGGTATAATTGATGAGCTTCGATGTAGGGTAGCTGGATGGACCTGCTGCGCAAATTCAAATTTCCTTCTGATACATCTAGATTGCTGGGGCAAAACTTTATTTTAATTTAATTAATTTCTTATTAATGTTCCTTGGCTCTTGATGCCTCATGTTTTTATTTGAGAGCTTCAGTACCAATCTGTTTCTGCAAGGAAAACTGAGATCAGTACTGGTTTTGGCCCTCTAGTTGCGCACACACAAACACACTTCTAAGACAACGTTGCATAGAAAGCAGTCTATAAAAACGCAATTGTTCTCCATTAGCTTTAAACCCTGGATTTTAATTACTGTAGATGGTCAATATGGACAACTCTGAATAATTAGCAACATGAGGTGCTCAGTGTTTCATCACACTCAGTAACTCAATGGCTTTTAATTCCTGGACCTCTTTGCGTGTGCACTGCTTTCTAGCCTTTTATAAGGTGCACTTCCATCTGACTTTGCATGCTTAGTGCAACGCATGCATTATCATGGCTTTGTGTTGGGTTTTAAAGAGCTAATTGGTGGGGCGGGATTCCCTGATCCTGGATTATCAGAGCCCACTCGTCTGACCTTACTCAAGTCCAGGTCTGTGATGTCAAAATGCATTTTAAAAAAACAAAAAAATCACTAGAATAATTCAAGAAAAGTGAGTGCCCAACGTGTGTCGCACTTAATGAACATAATTAAAACTAAAATCCAAGCTTTATCAGCGTGACATAAGGCAGGAAAGAAAGCAAAGCCTTTCGTTTTCAAACAGCACATTAGTTAGGAACTTCAGGTTGGACATGCTGTCAGATTTGTACTTAACGTTGGCGTAAAGGCGACCAAATATCAGCTTGCAGGAAGGCTAAACTGTGTCAAGTGTGATTGCTCATTTTGTTTGGAGAGGAGAGCCAAAAGCAATGATCCAAAAAGCAGCTAAACCACTGACTGCGCCTGACGCCGGCCAAATTCTTTGTCGTTATCTCTTTATTCCTCTGTTTTTCCCCCCTTCCCTTGTTCTGTAATTTGTTTATACATCATAATAGCTGCAGCTGTTTGTAAATCATATATAATTACATTTTGAATGCCCAGCGCATTGCAAGGCAGCGATTATGCTTTGAAATGAGAAAACGGTGGAGGGGGGGGCAACAGTATTACAGGTTGATCAGATCCGATTGTGTGACATGTGGTGTTGTAAGCAGAGATGAGGGGTGGGGGATGAAAAGCTAGGAAGAAGAAGAAGAAGAAGAAGAAGCAGAAAAAAAAGAAGTGAATAAATTGCCCTTTCAGTAGATTTCCCAAGGCTCTAGTGTATTCTATTTAACCGTTTACAAAAGCCATTAAACCAAAGAAGGGTAAATAATCACAACAAGACAGAAGCACAGGCCAAGAGAGCAATGGCTGCTAATGAGAGCCGTCTAATTTCCAGCTTTATAAAAATGACACTTAAACTGGAGTAAATCTATAAAAGGGACGCCTGTCAAGGAAACCAGAAACACATTGCTGATCATCACTGATGAGGGATGTTTGTGCATCTCTGTTCCTGGTTGTCTCAGAAATGCTGCAGCGTCTTTCCAGTACACATCAAACCAGAGTTTCAAAGCTGCTTAACAGAGATTCATGCTCACCTTTTAGATTGAAGTGTTAAATATTCATGAGGTTTGAACAGGCATCATCCTCTGGGGTAGAGGAATGGCTGAGTTTCAGGGGTTTCAGGGTGTGTGAGTAACATTTTGAAGGAGAAAGGCCAGAATAACAACAACAAAAAAAACAAACAAACAAAAAAAAAAAACCACACCGCTCTGTACATAATACAGTTCAGGGTGTCAAACTATTTCATCACCATGATTGGACAGTTATTCTTTATTTTCTCAACCAGCCAAGTTGTCAGAGTTCCCCCATAGCTCTAGCACTCATGCGCTCATGTTATAAAGAAATAAAAATGCAAATTTTTGTCATAAAATCTAAAATTTCATAAAATGTGAAACTTTTATCATAAAATTGAGGCTTTTGGATTAATATCTATTTTCTTGCATATTCCCAAATAAATAAAATTGTAAAAAAAAAGTTGTCAAAATATCAAATTTCACAAAAATGATAAAATTGCCATTTTCATTATAAAATTGAGACTTTTGTGATAAAACCAGAATTTAAAAAAAAAAAAAAAAAAAATCTGAATTTTTAAACTTATTTGTTTAAAAAAAAAAAAAAAAGCTATTTTTTGTTGTAAAATTGCAAATTTTTCAAAATTGGGACTTTTTTTTTTAAACAAGACTTTCTATCATGCAATCACAAAATTATTGTTACTTTTTTTAAAGGGACTTTTTTTGGCTCTAGTGGCCTTTATTAACAGTTGAGGGAGACAGGAAGGTGGGCAGAGAGACGGGGGAGAACACGCAGCAAATGGTTGCAAGTCAGGAGTGAAACCTGCGACTGCTGCAGGAGGACCAGGCCTCCAGATGGGCTGCAGGCTTTAACCACTATGCCACATTAACTTAAAATTAGAATTTCCTCTTGCAAAATATCAACTTTTTGCAACATTTTGATAAAAGAACACTTTTTTTAATTTCAACTTTTTGCCCTAAAATCATGAATTTTTGTCAAAAAAAAAGAAAAAATCTCAAATTTTACAAAATATGCAACTTTTATCATTAAAGTTGAACTTTTGTAGTAGAATAGTTTTTTCATCTCATCATATTATAAAAATTTGTAAAATGGCAAATTTTACAATATCAAATCTTTTTCATACAAACTTGAATTTTTGTCAAATACAAATTTAAACCTGTATCATAAAACAGACTTCTGCTAAAATGATTTCCTTTTTTGTCAAGATCAAATTAAAAAAGTTGATTTTTGAGTAGAAAAAGAAGCAAGTTTTGTTGTAAAATTGGAAACGATCAAGACTTTTTATTATACAATTACAAATGTTACAATATTTTGACAATTTAACTGAAAATTACAATTTTTAGTTGGATTTTGGATGGAAAAAACAACTTTCTGCAACTTTTTTTTTTTTTTTTTTTTAAAGTTGGTTTTGACAAAAAAAAGAGCAACTTTTTGTTGTAAAATCTTGTTCAAATGTTTCTTAAATCCTGACTTTTTGATAAATCAGCTGCCCTCTACCTCAGTTATTCCACTTTTTGATACCAGTCACATTGAAATTTCTTCAGAAACGTTCTAGTTCTAAGTTCCTGATCGTCTTTACACGCTCTCGCAGACCAGCTAAAATGAAGTGACGGGCTGAATCTGTCCCACGAGCCTCGACTTTGACGTGAGACACAATATTTTGCTGGAGAGACATAATGAGTGTGATGTCCACCACAAAAACACCTGGACTTACTTGGGATGGAACAAGAAGGTTGAGAGATGTTTTAACTAGCGTCAGCATCTGCCAAGCACAAAAAAAAAAAAAAAAAGAAAAAAAAAAGAAAGAAAGAAAAATAAATGAACCCACTGCTTGACATATACTGCTCCAGTCCCACTAGAGTGGGATATGGATTGCATCTCATGTGAAAGCCCTCCACTACCACCAATTACCCTGCTCCATTCTACTCTTGCCAGCAGCCTGAGGCCTTTTATAGCAAATTACTGTTTCTGTAATTGGAAAAGCTATCACTGAAAACTGTAAACAGAGAAAGCATCTGCGGCTCTCTCTTTGCATGAGTCTCTCCTGCTTTGTCTCTCTGCAATCACTGGCTCAAGCTTGCGCCCTGATTTGATTGTGGGGCATCCAAGTGTGCTTCGTTTTCTCCAAATGTGTGGATATTTGACCAAGTTTCAAAAGACCAGTGTCATTCAGCTATTCACAGTTTAGGTAATGGGGCCCAAAAGCTGACAGTGCAAATCGCGCTTGCTGCGTTGCGAAGAATACGGACAAAAATGAATGTTTTCTGCATGAAATCAGAAGCGTCCCGCCTCAAGCCGACAGGTAAGCTGACCTTTTAGGAGGCGACTTGCGTATCTGATTTAATAATGCACGCCGTTAGAGGATGAGATCATTCATGCAGGGCCTGACCTCTGAAGAACACATCTGCTGCAGTAGCAGCTGGGAAAATTAAAAGAAAAAAAAAACAAACAAAAACAAAACATGAACATTGACTGCCAAGTCCACTTTAACTTTAGCCCGCTTGGCTACTTTTTATGGAGCATGCATTTGATTGAAAAGCACCACAACAAGGTTTGGCACGCTTTTTAATGAAATTAAAAATGATAAAAGGCAATGGTAGACTGACTACATTAAAGAGATTTCACATTTCCAAGCAGCATTCTTGTCTGTTAAAGCAGCACAACAGAACTTGAAATTGCAATCTGAACTTCTGCCAAACCTCGAGTGCATCTACATCGCCCACATTAGGAATATGTAAGTAGGAAGACACGCCTTCCAGCTGCCAATCAAAGTGGACGAATAGTTTTATGACTTGTCACAGTGTTCGTTAGGTGGATCTAACCAGATGAAGCAATCTAACATACATGATCACAATGAACGTCATGGAAAAGCCAGCGAGTGTTATGTCAGAAAAGACGTGGTAACAAACAACTGCACTTCTCAACCAGAGAGGGCGCCAAAGAGCACAATCTTCCATGGTGGTGCTTCAAAGGTCTGGTTATTCTCCATTTCCTCAATCAGCTATGTTGACACATTTCCCACAAGTTCCTAGACTTTGTTGCACAGTAAAGTAAAATAAAATAAAGGAAATTTTTATCATAAATATAAAATTTCACAAAATTCGAAACTTATAAAATTGAGGCTTTTATACTAAAAATCACATTTTTTCCCCTCATATAATCAGAAATTTCTTTTTTTTTCTTTTTCATTAAAAAAAAAAGCACATTTTGTTGTAAAATGGCAACTTTTTTCATAGTTAATTTATGTCAATCTCAAATTTTACAAAAATTGTGTGACCCTTATAAAAATTAAGAATTTTTCTTGCAGTCAAAAATGCCACAAAAATATGCCTTTATAAATTAAATTTTGCTTTTTTGTTGTAAAATATCACCTTTTCTTTCCGCAACATTTTGACATAAAATTATAACGGTTTTAAAATCAAAGATTTGGTATAATTTCTTCATTTTAATAAAGTCATGACAAAAATTTGCTAATTTTTGTTTTAAATTCTTTTGCAAACATTCACAAAAAGAACCCAAAACTTTAAATTCCAATCAAGTCTGCACAACTCAGTTTAAAGCAAGTTTTATGGAACCATTAAACTAGCTGGAGGACTGATTCAGAGAGTCCTGAAGGCCAAACCACACTGAGCAGATAACGCAAATGCAAGTGGAGCCACTTCATTATTATTTTAACTTTTCTCCTAAGCCTGAAATCTGGGTTTTTACATGACACAATTGGTTAAATTGAGACTACTTTAGTGACACCAGTCATGATTAAGGTACTTCAAGGTGAAGGCGTCAATCATCTCTTCTCCTACCTGACTTGGTGCCTAAATAACCAAAATAATGTCAATTTATATCCCAAAAAAAAGAAGAAAGAAAATTGACTGTGGAGGCAGTCTTATCTATTTTTGTTCAGCTCTGTTCCATTAAATAATCACCACTTAGTTGTCTTGACATGGCATCCAATTAGGAGGCCACTTATGCTGATCAATTTAAAATGCGACGGCAAGTATAATTCTCCAGCTGAAATCATCACCTTAAATAAGGAGGAACGACTGAATAAGCCAATGTGAGAAATTCTCTTGGAGTGGCGCAGACAACAAAAGCCATGAAAGCATCTCATAATAATTACATTTAATTTATAAAGACAGAAGAGAGCCTCTTTTCAGATCTGGCAAGAAAAGGACCATTTTCTGTCGGCACTGCACTATCAGGAGCTGAATCCAGCGTCATTAGTTGATGAACAGCTGCTGCGTATAAAAGCTCCAAGAGTGAATAATGTGGACGGAGTGGCACCTGGATGGAGGGTGGAGGGGTGGAGACAGCCACGCTCATTACGAGCCTGCGTTGGTGCCAGGGAACAAGCGCTAAACAGAATGCACCGCCAACTGCACTGCAGCTGTGGTTGGTTGGTTGGACCGAGCCTCGCAGACCGGTACCATGGAGGTGATAAGTGGGTGAAGTTCACACTGGGATGAAGCCGATAGATCAGCAAAGAGATCCCTGTAGGAAACCGGCCCAGTGATAAAAGCCTGTAGGCCAGAATTACCAGTGCAGACTGGTAATAAAATAGGTTATAAGTCATGCTAATGTAAAGTAATTTTGTTGTATTTCAAATTGTCAGATCTGGACTCAGTGTTTATGCTACCATTTAGGTGGCATGGCAGCTGCTTTGCTTGTAAATCCTCCCAATATGCCAGCAAAAAATGTATTTCTTAAAATCATTCTTAAAATGATTCTTTGCTATAACACCTGTAATGAAACCTTGAGGCACAAGATAGCTGATAAGTGCCACTGAGACCCTTCTACAACTTGATTCTTAAATTAAAATTAAAAGGGTTAGATGCGGGAATAGAGATGAGAGAGTCTAAGAAGTCAATGAAGATGATCAGATAGTTGGTCTATATTTTACACAACGCTTCCAAGATCAGTACGTCCTTCATAAAAAGAAGATCTGACTGTGGATCATGTGGCCCACAGAAATCATCATCTGATAACTCTCCCTATCACATCACACACTTATAATACGGCACCTTTAAAATACAATGGGAATTTGGGGATGAAACTAAACTGCTGGACGTGTATTTGTGTCAAACTAATCCAGACTACCTCATCTATAGAACAATCTAAAGACACATATTTAGCAGTCTTCACTGGCCAACTGAATATGTGTGCGTACGTATATATATATATATATATATATATACATATATATATTTGAGGACTGTATGTGCAATTCCACAATCTGTCTTTTCAGTTCATAGTGATGATTCCTGCAGTTGAATTTAACTGCTTCCGGTATTTGCCATTTTGCACAAAGAAATAATATTTTTGAACCTGTTGGCAAAACTTTATATATTGGTGAGCCAAATCCTATTTCATCTTTTATATTCAGTCCTGACTTTCCAGTTAAGCTACTGTAAAACTACTTACAATCTTCTAGAATTACTTGTATATTTCATTATAGTGTGGCCCTGCGATGGACTGGCGACCTGTCCAGGGTGTACCCCTGCCTTTCGCCCAAAGTCAGCTGGGATAGGCTCCAGCA
>JBAMYA010047344.1:0-10461 GCA_037176975.1 Arrhamphus sclerolepis
TTATATTATATTATATTATATTATATTATATTATATTATATTATATTATATTATATTATATTATATTATATTATAAACTTCCTCTGAGGAACATCTGGAATGTTTTTTCCCTGTAATATTGACGTCAAACGGGCTTTTATTTTTGAAATACGAATGCCGGAAGCCATATTTGTTTGTTTTCCTGCTTCATGCTACATTTTTCTTATCGTGAACCTGGTTGTGGGGGCAAAAAATCGATTCCCTTGTTTGCTTTAGCATCACGAGATGTAACCACTGGAAACCCTGAAGGAATTTTCTTTTAAATGTTTTAAACGTCACCGGAAAGCTTTTAGTTTATTCTTCTTCTCTCTTCGACCACCCTGGCGGCGCTCCTTTTGTCTCGACCAGCTGTGTTGTTTTTTTTAATCCCGTCAGTATGGACATGTACGGGTATAGTGGGGTCTTCTTGGTCAGAAGATTCTTGGACAAGGCTGCCTTTGATATCACGAATATGTCTGACATTGAGAAGGCGAGTCCTCGCGGCTGCGACGACGGAGCGCTGACGGACAGGTTCGGGGTTTTGATCCAGGGACTTCTGGCTGTCGTCGCCTTCAGTACGCTGATGTGTGAGTACTGGTTCCCTTTCTACCTCGGTCAACATATTTGACAAACACCTTTGTCTTTATTCAATACAGCACAAACTACCAAGACCCGCCGTTAACGGCTTCGGCGGTCCACGTGGCGCTTTGTTGATGTTTGTTTTCAATTCAGTTTTATTCATATAGCCCTTCAAACACAAGTGCAACTCAAAGTGCTTTGCAGAATAACAAACAAAACAAACATAAAAGCAACAGATGACAAATAAAGTAAACACAAGTTAGAAACAATGATTGAATAGATACACACATGGAAATATAGTACCAGTGAGGACTCTGACAGTAGTATTTTGGATCAACTGAAGTATCTTCATTGAATTATTTGGACATCCAGCTAAAATGACTTTACATTAGTCCAGCCTTGATGTAATGAACCCATGGACTAGTCTTTCTGTGTGGGAGTTGGAGTGGATGTTCCTGATTTAAAATTATAATAATGATAAAAAAGGATATGCAGAGACATGCTTGAGATAAGGTTTGAATGTCAGACTCTGGTCAAAGATGACTGCAAGGTTTCTCACTGTTGGATGCAAAACTGATTCTGTCAAGACAAATTAAATTACTGGCTATTGAATTTCTGAATTGTTCAGGGCCAAAAATTATGATTTCAATTTTGCTAGAACTGAGGAGTAGAAAAATGACTCGTCATCCACACCTTTATGTCCCCGAGGGAAGCCTGTAGGCTCAGAAATGTAAGAGTGTGATGGGCTTCGAGGATAAATAGAGATGGGTGTCGTCAGCCTAATGGTCAAAGTTAAATGTTGGGCTTTCTGATTATGTTGCTTAAAGAAGCATGTCTATAAAATTGGTCCAAGACCAGAACCGTGTGGAACACTGTAACTAACTCTGGAATTTGTAGAGGACACACCATTTACATGGACAAACTGAACTTAGTCTGTTAAATATGACATAAAGCAGAACCTTTGATTCCAACAAAGTGCTCAAGTCTGTGTAGTAAAATGTTGTGGTTAATGGTGTCAACAGCTGCACTGAGGTCTAACAGAACCAGCTCAGACCACTGTAGAAGACAACTATCAGAGGCAATGAGAAGGTCATTAGTAACTTTAATTAAAGTGGTTTCAGTGCTATGATGAATCCTAAATCCAGATTAAAGCCCGTCATATAAACTGTTATTCTGTATATGACCAATTAGTTATCTTAGGACAACTTTTTCAAGGATTTTTGGCATAAAAGGAAGGTTAGAATTGGGTCGATAGTTGGTTAAATTAGGGATCAAGACTGCACTACAGGTTGACATCCAATAAGACTTGATAACTGGACAATAACTCAGACAGATCAATAGGACTAAAAGGATATAAATATGTGTTTAAAACACAGCAATCAAAAGTGCACGGTCTGTAGAAGACAAATTAATCTGATTTCTCTGATTGATGGAATTTTGTTAGTCAAAAAAAGTTCATGAAGTCAGTAAGGAACTTAAAGCAATACTACGACTGCCACTTTCAATGTCAACGTGAATATTAAAGTTCCCCTACAATAACAGTCTTGTCAAACTTCATCACTAATTCACATAAAAATTCTCAAAAATCTGCAAGAAACTCTGCATATATGCCAGTTGGACAATATAAAATGACAAAAAGAAGTACTTTTTGAGTTTTCTTTGTTTTGAGAGGATCAAAGAGAGGATGCTTTCAAAAGAACTATACTTGTCAGTGGAAATCTTGACTTAACAGTAGCTATGGCTGCCGCTCCTCCTCCTCTGCCATTCTGATGAGCTTTATGAAAATTCATATGACTAGGAGGTGTGGATTCATTCCAGGTCTTAGCAGCAGGTGTTTGAGGTTTGAGTCACCTGTGGGTGATTTAAAAACCACGTGCTGCAGGTTAGAGGATAGTGTCCAGATACCAGTTCTGTTTAAATGGATGCCACCTCTGTTTAAAAGAAAAAGTACAATTAATTCCAAAACACATTAAAAAATGTCAATGAAACCTACATGTTGGGTCCTAGACATTGTCTGCAGTCATGTATGAAGACTGAGAAGTCTGCTGCAACGGCCAGAAAACCAGCTTTCCACAGTGCAGATCCCGATTCTCTTACTTTCCACAGAGTCAGTGAATGTTACAGATGCTGGTATCAAAACCTGAACAACCCCAGTGCTTTCCTTAACTCCCTTATTTTAGCCACAGTGTAGAAATTTTATCCTTTTTTAAAAAAAAAAAACTGCCCTGGGTGTGAGGTAATACTTTTAAGATTACCCCATGACCTTTTGGGAGTGGAGTTGCTTTGGGGCCTGCTTCAGCTTTTCTTAAAAGTCACGGGCTCTCTGAGAGCAGCAGGAGTCGAGTCAGTCGATGCAGAATGAAAAGAAAGAAATCTATTTTTGAGATGAAAGCAGTGATACCTGAGCATTAAAATGATAATCAGTGATTGTTCTACAGCTGTTAAATTGTAAGGGAATTTAATTCCTCTGTACCTACCCTGTATTTTACTTCTTTTTTTTTTTTTTTTTTTTTAAAGAGTCATTTGGCCTTAGCTGAGCGAGTGCGGTTTATTAAACTCAGCCATAAATACACTAGACGTGGCCACAACTTGTCCACACAAAGCTTCCCATAACTCAAGTCAGACCCACCTGCTAATGTTTGGGTCATGTCTAGTCAGATCAACACTCGCGACCCAAATCAGACCTGGCTCATGACCTTTTGGCGGCGTCTGGACCTCATAAAACTTGTAAGTGTTGTAGCTGAGTCATGTGTAAAGCGCTAAATGTTTCCCAGATCAGGCCAAAAGGCATTTACTATCTGTCTGGGAAGGTGTATTAAGAGACAAGTGTAATTAGAAGCTGGTTTTAAATGAAAGACTTCATTTTATTTCTCAGTAACAGTCAAAATAACTGTTGTTGGCTTTAAATATTACGACAGCTTTAAATGTGTTCAGTGAATCGTAATATTCTTATTCTCTTAAAGTAATATCTATTTATTCAGATGCAGTAAACTGAATCTTGGTTGCTCAGGGAATCAATTAGAGAGACTTAATCTTCTTTGTGTGATTTTTAAGTGAGTTATTTAGGAATTTTAGTTACCTTCAGGGTTTCTGCTTTAACGGCTCAACACGATCCTCCTCGTGAACCACAGTGTGGTTTTTACTCAGCCCAAACAATGACCACTGACTGAATAAAAACTTGTGATTCTTTGGCAGCTGACGTGGAGAACACTGGCCATCTCGTTATTTTGGGCACCACAGGCAGCCTTTTATATTTCTCCAAC
Source organism: Arrhamphus sclerolepis (assembly GCA_037176975.1). NCBI lineage: Eukaryota > Metazoa > Chordata > Actinopteri > Beloniformes > Hemiramphidae > Arrhamphus > Arrhamphus sclerolepis. The sequence continues at coordinate 3,861 of JBAMYA010047344.1, forward strand.
TGAAATGTGTGACCTGTTCTTTCACTTTCCACTTTTGTTATTTTTAATATTCTAGGTATTTTGGTTCTGACCCACTCAAGCTATAGTCTGAGTTCTTTCTGACTCGGGTTTATGACTAGCGGGCTGCATTTTCTTTCACTTTTTGGCATTAATATTTATCTTGTTTGCTTTTATCATTTGTAAAAGAGTGTGTCTCGTTGGTCTTGCCATTGATATGCCACAGTGTGACACAGATATTGCTAATGCAATCATGTATAAAATCCACTTATTGTATCGGCGTTCTGGCACTTGATCTAATAATCAAGAGTGTAGTTGAAAAGGTCAATGTGACAACGGTGATTTTATCATCTAATCAAGCTGTTGAGTTCATTGCAGGACAATCCTCAGAGCAGTGATGTGCTGCAAAATTGCGACAGGCCTCGAAGGCGAGTTGGATCAATGAGTCATAACCTCCACTCAGTTACTTATTAGTGAAGAAATCAATATCCATCTCCTCCCCCCTCGCTTTTCATTTTTCCCCCCACCTTCTCTCTGTCTCTTAGAGTGCTTGCAAATGTAATTGTTGGCCAGAGCATCTGTTAATATTTACATTGCATCGTTTATGTGCAGCAGAGCATTAAGAGCTGTTCAGCTATGATCGCTGTGGGGGTATGCCAAGTCACATCCAGGCCTCCGCTGATCCGTCTTCCTCCGAGCTATTTTTGGGAGGTTCCTTCCGCTGAGTTGCCATTATGCATGCACTCACATAATTCAGATAAAGGCTGGATGTGTAGTCACTGTTTGTGGGGGGGAGGGCGACAAAAAACTGTTTACAATATCAGGATTTGAGGAAGTGTTGTTGGATGTTCATGCAAGTCACAAATAGATCCTTTTTAAAAAGATGTTTGTTCAGTACGCCTTAATCACAACATATTTCACAACTCCAATTAAATGGATGTATGTAGAAATTCAAAAAGCTGTTAAATGGGCTCTAAATTGTTAGAATATATTTTATTAACTGTGTCTTGTCCTTTACGGAAACACTGAATCATGTTGGTGCTAATGGAAGGATGCATTGAAGGGACATGTGAAAAAAATCTAATCAGTTAACAAAAGCAAAACAACAACAAACTTTCCCAATAGTGTTCTAAAAGAAGACGAGATTAAAGTTAAGAAGGAAAGATATTTCAAATCAACGCTAAAATCTAATCTTAGCTGCGAAGCACGGTGGAGGGAGAGTCATGATTTGGAGCTGTTTGCTCTTGTCAATGGAAAAAAAAATGTATTCTTTATATTTATCCATGTCTCTATGACTATATCTCTTAGTAAAGACTTGAAAATCTCTTAGTTTCATGAAGTTTACTTCCATTGCAGATGGAAGTAAACCGAATATCACAATGAATATAAGCAGAATCACAAAGATTACGAAAGATTACAGAAAAGTCCCAAAGGATAACGATATCTGTTTGACGCATAACACGGGCTTGTAGACGGAGGGAGTTGTCTTGTGTTGTCTCTGGCCGGAGCCTTCAAGTCGATTATGCATAGATTTGTGTCTGGTCATGAAGACCCATTAGTGATGATTACAACACCATATCTGTATTTGCATAATGTCCATCACACTCTCTCTTTGGTCTCTTCAGTTGGGCCACAGCTTTAGCTGGACTAAGCCATTTAATTGGATTATTTTTTCTTCTTACTCTCATGTGGAAAGAAATGAAAGGAATCGATTTACCAAACCATTTTCATCTTGTTAGCATTGGGCTGTTCTGGTCGACCTATTACATCACGCAACAAGACAGCAGATGATTCTTTGGTTTATCTGGTTTTAGCAAATTAGACAAAGATGTCGAATGGGACAGACCTGCAGCTGCAAAAAAAACATACCGTGCATTTCCTGTGTGCTTTAGTTTTTATTTTCTCCTCTGCAACGTCTAACTAAGTTTGGTCTACTTCGATTTCAGTCGGATGATCGTGTAAACACACCGACAGCCAAAACAATTAATTATAAAGTCATGAAACTCTATCAGAGGAGAGGTTGACTATATACATACACATAAAAAAAAACAAGGACTCAAAACACACAAGTAAATCTACAACAGGAACCAAAGTCCTGATATGTTCTTGCATGACCTGCAGAGGTTAATCAGAAGACATCCTTTTAACATTTGTGGACGTACATGTTTTGTGTGAGAAAACAAATTTGCTCATTTTAGTTTTTCAAGCTTCAGAGAGAGTTACGGGAAACATCTGGTGGTTTCCTGGTCTGAGAACTTAAAATAGAGTACACGTGTCGAACTCAAAGGCCCACGGGCCAAATCCGGCCAGCCAGAGTGTGTAAAGTCAGTCGTATAAGTTGAACATTTCTGTGGAAATCTCACTGCAACTGCCCGTTAGATTCGGTTCAGTGGAAAAACAGGTGTGAAGAGCAGCGAGGAGACCGATGAGTGACTGGTTTATGGGTATATGTTAAAAAATAGAGTTAAAACAAAACCACAACAAAAAGTTGCCTATTTTTGACAAAATTCATGTGAGTTTTGTAAAGTGAATTTTTTTATTTTATTTTAGGGCATAAAGTTGAAATTTATTGAAAAAGAAATTGCAGTTTTACAGCTGTCAGAATTTTACATTTCCAACAAAAATTTATTTTGTAATTTTAAGTTAGAAATTCAAAGTTTTGTGACATTTGTGTTTGTACAATTCTTTTTTGTTAAAAAAAAAAGGGCTCAATCTTGCAAAATTTGCAACTTTACAAATTACTTTTATTATTTAAAAAAATATATTTTAAAATTACTATTATATGAGAAAAATGTATGATTTTTGTACAAAACCCTCAACCCTTAATTTTCAAATCTGATGACTCAGCTGGTTGATTAAGTAAAGAATACCCAGCCCTTTGATGGTTACCATGGCGATGATGTGGCCCAGGATGAAATGGATTCTGACAGCCCTGATCTAGAGTAAAGGTAGAATAGTGAAGCGTAAGAAGTTCTTGTCTGATATCAGGCTATCCTGATGCAGTTTTATTGATCAAGGTTCTACATGTCACTAAATCCATCAGTTTGTTGTCCTTTGAAATCCCGAGATGAGAATGATTACTGACTGTGTTCAGTAAAGACAGAGTCCAACTGTTGGGACATGCAGGAAACTCCACCCACATAGTATTATCTGTTTTTCAGTTGTAACAGAAATTTGATGCTTTTTTTTTGTCATTACAACATAGATAAAAATCTAATCTAGAGCTGCAAGTTGCACCTACTGACATCTACTCAATAAACTCACTGATTATGCTTTTAAGCAGTTGAAAAGGTTACTGTTTAAGATAATGCCTGAGTCGAAATCAGTCAAACTTGGGACAAACACTGGCTCAGGCGATATCAAAAAGCAGTGATTAAAAGCGATCCGAAAGAATGTGAAGTTTACGTGCTTTAACACATCAGCAGGAATCCTCGTCCTGTTTTCACATGCTGAGTCACATTCTCTGACTTTGCGAGGCTGCAAAATAAAGAAACAGTGGGTGTTTGTTAAAGTTGAGACTGGTTGGGTGGGGGCTGCTGTGGCAGAATGAAACCAGGGGACGATGTCTGTTTTTGTTTTTCTTTTCATCCGTCCTTTCTCTCCTGCATCTCCACAGAGAGATAAGATTTCATTTTGACGTTGAATAAACTGTTTCATGACATTGTTTTTTCTTGATCGATTGAATGAACTTTCCTTGTGTTTGCAGTGAAGAGGTTCCGGGAACCCGCAGGCATACGGCGACCATGGAGGATCTGGTCAGTCCCGCCTGCCTCTAACTGTGCCATTACATTTCTACATCGCTCTAACAAATATTTAACAGAGGCCATCACATCTTTTCCAGGTTTTTTGATACATCCAAACAGGCCATCGGTGCTCTATTCATCCACTTTGCCAATGTCTTCCTGTCAACGCTCACCAAAGAAGACCCGTGCTCTCTGTGAGTTATTATTAGCATAAGCATGTTATAAAAAAAAACAAGTGTTCATCCATCAGTAACAGTAGTCCTGTTTACTCTTTTGCCTAAGGTATCTGATAAACTTTCTGTTGGATGCCACACTGGGGATGCTGGTTATCTGGCTGGCTGTAAAGTTGGTTTTGAAACTTGTGGAGTTCAAGCAGTGGACCCTGCTCATGTTTGGAGAATATGGTGAGTGGAAAAAACTGTTATCTTTCTGTGAAATTGTTTTATTTTTCTCCCCTTATTATTTCCTAAATCATGAGATATTTGTGGAGCTCTATTTCTAAACCGCAGAGAAGTTGGGGGTGTAGTTTTGTTTACTTCCACCAGAGGGTGCTGTTTTACCATTACAAGTAGACGGGGAGGAACGCCAGCATCTCCAGCTGCAGCTGAGCTCAGAAAACATTCCTAGCAGCCTCGCATTAAATCATAGTCAATTATTACACTTCACTCCCTGCTCACTCCCTCTTTTTTTTTCTTTTTTTTTGCGTTCCTTGTGTGATGGAAAATTTAATTGGAACAAGCTGTGCAGCTAATGACATCAATTCTGTTGAAAGGGAACTGAAATTCCTACTTAGGTGTGTTTAAAATCTTTTCTTTTATTCATGAGAAACGTGTCAGGATAAATGACTCCATGTACCTGCAAATCTTGAAATAATCCTAAGGGATGTTATATGTTTCTTTATGTTTTTCCTTCTTCAGTCCTGCTGTCAGTCTTCTTTCCTACTTCCTGTCTTAATGACAGACTTGTCTGCTTCTGTGTCTGTTGTGTCAAGGCACCTTTGTGGCAGAGTGTTTGGAAATGTTGAGAGCAAGGATGTAAGGTTTGAACATTTGCTTTTCTAAGATCCTCATTAAAGTGGACTACAAAAATGACACGTGTAACTTTATTACATTTGAATTGCACTTGTGAAAAAGAGAGTTTTGCTCTCTTTGCAGAAGCTGTTTGAGGAGGAAAAACAAGTACATGAAATGATTCAACAGCTTTTATGGCCAACTCTTGCAGCGCTTGAAATAATCTGAAGTTATCAGTCTCTCTTATTGCTGTGGAGGAATCTTGGCACACTTTTTACACCATTGCTTTTGTTCATTTTGGTTTGCTGGGATTTGTTTCTGTGCACCTCTCTTATGTTTCATCACAGCATTTAATTTCAATCAGGTCGGGGTTTGGACTTTGCAGCACCTTGATTCGTTGCACCCTCTTGACAGCTGGTATGAGGTGTTTGTGTTTGGTTTTCACCAAGTGTGGCACAACATTCTCCACTTTAATTTCCTCGGTCTAAAAGACACATATCCACCTTTGCAAACCTAACCTGTGCTGCCAGAAGAGTCTTTCTCCTTCCACGCAAAACCATACTTATTCAGTCATCTTCTAATTATTTTCTCATCAGTATTTAAGATGCTAACTGTGGAGTAACTGTAGAGTCTGAGATGTAACGCTAGTTTTTTTTGTTGTTTTTTTTCCCGCTGCTTCATCCATCAGTAACAGTAGTCCTATTTATTCTTTTGCCTCACACAATGCTCAGTTTGAACTTGCTGGTATGTCCACTCTTGGGAAGGCCAGCAAATGTTTTGAATGTTTTCCTCTTTTGTGTAATCTTTCTTACTGTAGAATGACAGACTCCAAATTGTTTAGAAATGATCTCCCAACCCTCCTACAATTGATGGGCAGTGGCAATCGCTTCTTTAAGCTCATTGCTGATGTCTTTCCTTCTTGGCATTATGTTAGCCCACATCCAATTGCTGCTTGGATAGTCAGTCTTTTTTTTTCTTTTTCTTTTCTTCCAATTCCTCCCTCCAGGTGACCCTCCCCAGGCAGCAGCATGGCTGGGTCAGTGTGGCGTTTACCTGCTCATCATGGTGCTGGAGAAAGGTGTGATTAGCCTGGTGCTGCTCGTTCCCGGATGGTCCCAAGTAAGAAAGCTTAACAACGTAACATGATTTAATTGAATAGCATTCTGATAAGTCTTTGGAAGATGCCTTTTCTTCTTCTTCTTCTTCCTCATATAACCAGTCACAAGCTGAAAAAACAAGTTGAGCTTCTGACTACAAGAAGTGTGATTGTCTGTGTTGTAGTTTTATCCCAAAACGAGTCACGCCTCATTTTCAATTCAAGTGGGAGCTGAAACTGAAATTTTGCCATATTTATATTGAATAAAAGCCAGATTACAAGAGGGTGAAAAGAAACAACCAAAGAACTATTTTCTTGGTGTTTGGTTTGGTATTTGAAATATTATCAAACTGTTAGTAAATGAAAAACAATCAGACTTGAGAGCGAAAAAAACAAGCAAAGAAGATTTGAAATGACTCGTCTTTTGGTTCCAATAGAAACACTGAGGAAAGTTGTTTTTGTTTTATCTTTTTTTAGGTTTGATAGTTTTGTTTGACATAATCCACTGGGTTTTTCACAATTCAATTTTCTTTGTTTAAATGCCATTTCCATACTCTGTGTGTGTGTGTGTACATGTACATATACATTTATATGTGTGTGTGTATGAATTATATGAATTAAAATAAATAAATTCTCGAATTGACTTGTTAAATGAACAAATATATCATTACACACACGCACACACACACACACACACACACACACATATATATATATATATATATATATATATATATATATATATATATATATAT
>JBAMYA010047345.1:0-10459 GCA_037176975.1 Arrhamphus sclerolepis
TCAAAAAATGAAGATTCAGTACATTTATGGATCAAAAGTCATCATAATGAACATTCCAGACTGTTTGTTGTGCATGAAAATGTTAGTGAAGCAGTACAGAGCTGCTGCTGACAGACAGCAGGAGTGCTTAAAATGAAAGCTACGAAAAAAAACAGCTTAGTAGGACCGGCCGTAGAGGCTCGTTAAAAACATAACACATGCAGCCACTGCCAAGCTGTTGTTATATAATGTCATGGGGTAACAACATAAATGCAAATGTCCCCTTCAAAAATGGGTACACTGCGTGCATCACTGTTTGTTATTTCATTTGCAGTTTCTACTATGAACATCTATATTGGTTGTAACAGCCCAGTCCCCCAGGTGAAAGTATCACTTTTGAACCAGCGACGTTTTCAAACTGAACCTTCAAATCCTCTTTTGCAGCATCAACATGAAATTATTCATCAAAGTCAATAATTGAAACTGTTGTACATGTAAATGTGACTTGACACTTGATGCTGTGTTGGTGTGTGTGTGTAATTATTATACAGCAAACGATTTGCATAAATCTCTCAGTGTATATACTGTAAGTCTAGACACTTGGAATGATAAGATGTGAAGTGAAAAGAAAAAAAAAAAGAAAGCTAAATAATCCTTTAAAAGCATTATGAAACAGCCTGCCTGGTGGTACAGCAACTAACTGATATTATTCACAGATAAAAGAAAAAAAAACCTTCAAACTTTGATGTGGGGGATTTGTCTTTGAAGCGGGGGAGACATACTCCCTGAGAACAGACTAAGGGGCACAAAGAGGAAAGAAACTGCTTTTATTACTGCTCATTATCTCGTGCCCCTTTCTTTTCATGGCACAAAGGTGTCACACACATTTGGAACAATACATGGATGCTATATTAAAATGTTTACTTAGTTTTAGACGACAGACCAGCATTAAGTGTCTGCTCATATTGTATATTGTCCTTGTGTTGGTGTATTTATAATACAAATTCTCAACTCACCTTGTAAGCTTTTATCTTGTGAGGCTTCTGTCTTCAAAGATGGTCACCTCAATCTTGTCAGATTAGTTAAGGAAATGGCAGCTTCAGCAGGGTTCGCATTTAATTCAAATTCAATTTAGTTCTCCTTTTCCCCTACCAGAGCAGATGCTAAAATGTAGATACAAAAAGTAAAAACCTCAGACCTGTACCTTTTAGGTTATTCATTCTGTTTGCTCTGTTATGCTCTGGTTGGCATATTACAAATGTAAAGCTGACAACCCTCCATCCTGATGAGTTTATACCCGTGTGAAAAACCCCTGTTCATAAGGTATTGGGTGTCTGAATGGTTTGATGAATAAAAACATTGATGTGAATTAGATGTAATGGCTTTCACAGCCATCGCCTTTGGAAGACTGTGGACCAACATCTATTAGTAGTGGAAACCAGTAAGTCTAAAGAACATTACATAAAGCAGGATGTGTGGATGGGATTAACCAAGTCATAGAACCATTTATGTACCAACATGAATAACTGGAATGATAACAGTCATAGCTACATCTGATTCAAATAAATAAATAAATAAATAAATAAATAAACAGCTAAATGGGAAGGGCATATGTTCAAACTAACAAGATTTGTTGAAATAAATACAGAGCCGTTAACAATAATGATGATGATAATGATGATGATAATAAATTTCCCCTCGCGATGTTGCAATATGCTCCAGCAGAGTCCCATGACCCAACCATAGGAACAAGCAGGTATCGATGATGTACGAATGAGATAACTTTGTTAGACAGGTAAATGGAAACTAATTTATAGCACACTACATCTTACATTTGTGAATTTTACATGTATTAACATGCCAGCCAGTAAACAATAAGAAGCACAGGATTTTAAAAATGCCAGTCAAAAATATCAATGCCAGGTCTTTAAATGATTCAGTGCTAATAACGGTGTTAATAATATGTATACTGATACACAGCTTGAATGTCACAAAATGTAAAATAGTCAATGGAACAGTTGACCATTTTACCAACAAGCTGGTTTGCTACCATTTGCTGCAGATTCTACAGAGTCAACAGGACCTTTCCACATTAACGTCAAAGTAGATCAGCACCATTCCTGAGCCAGCAGAGCAGAGTCTGTACACCATTTAAGCAACGTATCAGCCAGCCAGTTACAGCGGCCCCCAGGACAAAGACTTAAGACATTTTCCAACTAGAATTTAGGAAGGTTAAAATTACTTTCAGCATCTATTGTCCATTTATTGGTAAAGATTTACAATGCTTCAATATGTTTGGCAGCTTTGGTAGCAATAAAACACTTTGATAGACACATTAGAGTTGTGGTAAAAGGCAACAGCTGGACACTGTTTTACTGGAAAATGTGACCCAATATTGCACTGCAAACTACTATAGCTACCTTTAAAAGAAAAAGAAAAGAAATCAGGTACTGTATAAGACTTTGATCCCCAAATCATGTCTTAAGAATCAATATACATATAGAATCATCTTCTACAGAAGATATACACAACCCTACAAAGCGCTCTAGCTAGTTCTGTGGTTTCAGCAGTATTTGTTTGACTTGTGGAAAATAGGAATACGAAATATTTCCATCAATAGGTAAAACAATAACAAATAAGAACATATTTTCTTGGCTATAAAGTAAAAACAACAGCTCAGGTGACACATTCATGTTAGTCTAACAGTGCTTCTGTGCCAAAGTCAGCCAAGCCGCTCCACAGTGTCAGAGAAATAATCCAGATCACTGTCAGTCCTATAAAATCAGAGACTGAGTGGGAACAAAGCTCAGCTGCGAACAATTTCAGTCATATTTTGTTATCCCTAATCTCCTATTGCCACCCAGTTGAAATTTATTGGGATGTTGAGTCACCCGCATCCACTTGGGACAATCAGGATGTAAGTTCACCCGCTGATTTTATGCAGATGCTACGGATTATATACAACTTTTATCCATTTTTTTTTTTTTTTTTACAGTTTCCCTTCATAGCATCAGATTTCCTGTAAACTGCCTCAACTGCTGCCTTCCATATTCATCCAGCAGCAGTTAGCGGCAGCAGCAGGTCAATAAATCACTACAGCTATTAGGTCATTGTGAGAGCTCCTTGTTCTACTGAAAACTGTGACCCAGTTACATTAACATTTCCTGATCTATATGAAAGTTTAACATGTTCACCAAAATATTCAGACACTACTTCCTCTTTTCCATATTTGTTCTTGCATGAGAAGTTTGTTGTTCAGCTGAAAAACATTGTGGCTTTCACTCTGCTGAAGTATAATACTGCTCTGTTGCATTTACTGCCTCCTAGTGAGAACAACGTTGGATAAATGCTTCATCTGTGCTTGATTCACATGGAAGAGAAGGATACAACTCGCAGGCCTCTCTCGATGGGGTCGGTGAGCAGGAGGCCTCGTGGTGCGTAGATCTTGTCATTCTGTTCCTGAATATACTTTGCAATCTTCTTTAAAACCTGAGAAAAACAGGGCATCCGTCATGTTTGACATTCCTCCTTCATTTTTAGCTTCATAAGAAGAAAAGAAAAAAAAAGCTAAGAGTGACAGAGCAATGCTTTCATGCTAAGATAATAACAATTGGCATATATAAACGCTCAGTCAAGTTAAAGTATAAGACTTTATTTTACCATCAGATCAGCACAAGCTGATTCAGCAGTGGTCAGGCTTGCTTTGCAATAAGATTCAGCCATGATTTGGCCCATTAAGTTTATCTTTAATTCTGCATTTTTATTTTGGGACATTTGAGACAAAAGAAAAATAGTATTATATAGCACATCTACAACTACATCCTGTAAGAAATCCCTCAAAATATCCACTTCATGAAACAAATTTTAATACCTTACATGTCACATGTAAACCCTCGGTTTCAGCTTGTAATGGCCAAGATGTCCCTTTAGCGTTCTTTCTGAATGCACGTTTGATTATGGCACACATTACTGTGGCATGAACTTGATTTTATAAAAGTATATGAAATTAAACAACACTTACTCTAGTCTATAGTTACATAGATCTTTTTGTCAAGATATCATATTGAAGATAGGAGAGTTTGATTGCTGCGTAAAATCTTCTCCAACACGTCCCAAAAATGTTCAGTTGGGTCTGAACTCTGTGGTGGATAATCTACATGTGACAATTAAGTCTCGGGCTCCCTGAAACAGTCTTTCATAATCTGAGCATGACCCACATATTGAAATATCTGGATATGTAATTGTAAAGTGACATACTCAGTAACATTGCAATCGGCATGATGGACTCGATGTCAAGGAGGGTGTAGGTGGAGGTTCAGCAGGTGTCTGGGTCTGGTGATTCAGGCTGCCATTTTTAGAACCATATACTATCCCACTAATGAATTCTGATTTTGCCTAAATGTGGTATGTTGTACACAAGATGCAACCATGGACTTATCTGCAGTATGCAAGAAATACCAGTATAGTGTGCTACATTCGCAAATATTCACAGTGTGCAAATAACCAGTCCATATGATCCCATAATGCAGTGTGCCATTACAGTGGAAGCCTGCATAGAGGTCACATGGCATCTTTCTGGCTTTAGAACAGCTGCTTTTCTGGTGACATACTTCATACTAATGACAACCGCCTGACCAGTATGCAGTACATACTGCATACTTTATTGAACACGCAGCACTTAGTGTGTGGTTTCAAAAACAGCCACCATTTGTGTCTGACCCTCTTTAAAACTCAACCTCAATGTGGTCATAAAGTATTAAAATCTCATCAGAGCATCCAGGGGGTTCAACGATGGCAATCTGTTAGTTGGGTAACTTTCAAGACTTTTTACCTAAATTAACAATGGGAAAAAAAGAATGAAGAACGAAATCAATCACATGTTTAAAAACACACATGAATGTTTACTGTCTAATTGTAAAATAAGTCAAAATCCAAAAACAGTTCACAAAAGTGAATCATAAGCATTTTTTTGTATGCTATCAAGACGGCATTAACGTTCAACATCCAACTACTTGTTACTGAATTCATTTGGGCAAATAAAAAAAAAAAGGAAAAGCATATGGCACCTTCTCATAATGAGTCTCCATACACAGGAAGACGGTGTAAGCTGTGAGGCACGCCAGACATCCTTCAATGTATGACTGGCTTCCCAACTTCTCTGCCTCAGCATAAAGATTGTTCAGCGTCCGCACCGTCTCCTCAAACTGCTGTTTGTCGATCTGAAAAAAACAGAAACAAAAGGGAAGACAGTTAAAGCAAGGGCATGGATCCAGGCGTATACTTGAACAGCAATGTGCTTGCAAGATATGTTGGTGGAAACACTGTCTTTTTAGCAGTTCTTTCCCACTCTAGATAAATGAGGGCCTGAGTTTTCTGGTACTGGTCATACATCAAGAGAATACTGGGCGTCCTTCCCACACTTGGAAACTCCTCCTTAAGTGATTAGGATGCCTCGGCTATGTGCTCTGTGAATGCTTGCACTTAGTAACTGCCAGGACACGGCGAAAGTTGGACACACACATTGGCAATCCAGGAAGGAATCTTGATGGTTTTACCTCCAAAAACACAAATGCACTTTGTTTTCAGTAGAGATGTCTCAGATTTTTGGGATATTACCGGGAGGTGGAGGATGATTAGGTTCTGGGCTGTTTAGACTGGAGCATCAACATCAGCCCCACATTGATGTTTAAAACAATTCAGAAGATCTGTATGGAAATATGAAAAGAAGGGAAAAGTGGAAAAGAAGGAGTCTGCAAGCAGATCATAGGGGTTGCCAGCCAGGGGCCCCATGCTCAACTAAAAACCCTCCAAAGTTGTCCAAGGAATGCAACAAAAAGTTCCAACAGGCCAGTGGTCTTTGGGCATATTTGGCACTCGGCATCAAGAGCCTTTCTTCTCCCTCTAATTTTCCATTTCTGCGGCTGCAATTCAAACCACATCACCTGAGCATCTTGACATTGCTTCTGACCCTGAAATATGCACATTCTAAAAAAAAGTAAATGAGTCACAAAGAGTCCTTAAAAAAATCTAAATTAAACAGCAAATATTAAAGAATGTGAACCCTTTGGAATTTCCTTTTTTTTTTTTGTAATTTTGCACAATATGACATGAAATGTTATCTAGTCTTAATTCAAATCACCGTGATAGTGAATGTTTTTGGGATGGTAACATAGAAGCTATTATAATTCCTTGTGTCTTTATTGATATAGCCACAGTATTAAATTGCCTCCAGTCTTCGAAGGGTTGCCTAACTGGACTGATGGATGCCTAAAAACTTTGAGATGACTTTGTATACCTTTCCAGCATTATGCAAATGCACCACTCTTGATCTATATGTCAAGAGATCCTTTTGCGAGGCATGCTTTACATAAGAAAATGCCTCTTATAAATGGCAAACTTAAAATGTTTGAGTGCCATTTGTCAGAATATTACTTTCAAACTCATCTCTACTTAGACTCTAGGAGTGCCAAATAACTAACTGCAATTATCTTTCGTTTTACTAATTGGTCAACAAGTTAACTTGGATTCCAGCAATGTGAATGTCAAGGGCTGTGTTTAATGAAAATATAAGAAATGGTCTGTCGTGAGCTTAAATACATAATTTAATTCAAAGGGGTTCGCGTACTTTTTCCTTGTGACTGTATGAATTAAATTCTTAGACAAAGGTCAAAGAAAGCAGTGAGATACTGAAACCCGACTGAATGGTTTGGCGAGACAGCAGCCAAATATTTTTAAAACACAAAGTGCTTTTTCAACTCTTTGGCACTGTTCTGAAGAAGCTTTTAAAAGAAAAAAGAATGACCCAAAAGAAGAAAATCCCACAGCCTAAGAAAGCTAGTCTACAAGAATGAAACATTAAGTCTCAGAGCTGTAAAACAAGCCATATCAGAAAATCAGACAGCAGATGAATAAAGGTTGTCTCAAACATTAAATAAACAAATGGAATAAGTATTACGCATATTATTTATTAAGGAAAAGAAAAAAAAACACAGTGTGGCTCTATACTACAAAGTGTGTTGGGAAAACTTTTCATGGCAGGAGGCATGAACTTTAATGTTTCTACATTTGTCCAGCAGTTCAGCGTCTGAGTGTGCACGAACTGAATCCTACCGGAAAACATTGAGACCACCCAATAAAGAGGGAAATGCCAATAAACCACCACTGAGCACTTAAAATGTTGTGAAGCAGGTCTTTTTATGTGGTGTGAGTATTTCAAAATCACAGCTCTCTGTCCTGAAAACTCAAATTGTTTGGCTGACACTGGCTTTAATGTGGCTTGGAGCTTGTTCCGTCTCTGTAACCTGTTCTTCCTCCTCCACATCCAAACACATGCCTGCTCTTTATCCCTTTCCATGGTGGTTCAAAGGATAAAGTCCTGCAAGGTTTCTCTGCAGAGGCTCTTAGCATGTTTTCCACTTTTAGCTCCATGTTGACACCAATTTCAATAGTATTTTGTTTTCCAAATTAAAGTCTGTAGATCATTCCTTGTCAATCATCATCTCATCCCTATGAGCTGTCAGTGTGCACATAGAGAAAAGCTGCAAATCTGTAAATAAAGTCAGTGGTTATGCATTACTCAGTTTGAGCAGGTCTTATCCGAACAAACAAAACTGTTGGTCTCTTGCAATAAAATAATGAAAAGTGTAGCACACCGCTCATGGTTCAGCAGACACACTTGCTAATGACTTGTTGCACTGATGGTGAAGTTTAAAGTTTAGTCACAGTGAAAACAGAAGCTTCAACATGGCACAAAGGAGGAGCATCAGAGCTGCTGCACCAATACACAGCAGAGAAACTGTTTCCACACAAATGATAACACCAGAGCTTCCAATAACTGGGTTTCAGCACCACCTCTGCATTTGAGCAACTGCTGGTTTAAGGCTCACTAATACAAATAAAATATACACATAAAAGCATATTTGCGTTCTCTCTGAAAGTAGCATTTAGATAAGATAAGAATTTAAGGTAGCCCATTTTCCCCAGGAACTGAAGAAATAATTCTCCCTCTTCCAAAGGTTAATGCAAGCACATGGACATAAGACTGTGAAATTATAGGCAAGAAGAAGACCCAAGAGGCAGTATTACATGTTTACCAATGCAGGGGTGCACTGATGTCGTGTGTTCCTGTTCTCAGCTATTTGTTAAGCTGTATAGGCAATGACAAATAATCAGCCAGCTGACCAATAACAGCCTGCTGTGTGTCCTCAGACTCAACGCCTGTGTCATCTCACCCAGAAGACAAGACAGAGAAACCTCATGTGATCAGCTGAAGTGGCTCAAGTAAACACAGAAGAGGAGAGGAGAGTCCCACCTTGTTCTCCAGATCTGAGGGGAATTTGGTTTGGAACTGGCACACCGTTCCATTGGTGTAATCTCTCTGGATGAAGACTTTGGAGGAGACGGCTGCCTGCTGTCTCAACTCCTGCAAGCTGTGGGTCTGTGGAAATGGAGGAGATAACGGCTTACATGTGACGACACAAACACGATCATTACAAAGACAATTTCAAGTCATTCAGATATGTATTTCACCATTTTATGTCCACAGGGGAGCACAACAATGAAGCAACACGTTGGCATTTGTACCAGTGCACAAAATGTATTCAAACACAAAAATGCTTTTAGAAAGATCAAAATACCAACAAAAAAAAGGATAGTCATCCTGATTAACAGGCTGATTAAATTATTTCCCATTCCTGGTAGCAGGACATTCATTCTGATATGAGATCGAGAACGTACTAAACTGGAGTGTTGTCCAGTAACTTTTACCTGACAGGGCATGAGCCTGAAAGCTACAACATTAAGATCTTTAATGTGTTCAGACCTCTACAAGAGCTGTCCTGTGTGCATGGTTACACAATGCTAAGGAGGAAAGACATCAATACTAATATGGAAGAGGAAGTAGTTGCAGCTTATAAATCTCAGAAGGGTCATCAGTCTATTTCAAAACAATGTAGAGTTTAAAATCTACAGTGAGAAAAAATGTTTTTTCACTTGTTAATAATCTGAGTAGCCAATTTCCCCAGGAGTGAATTCTCCAGCAACCTTACCCCAAGTACAAACATACAATCCTCAATTAAAAAAAAAAAAATCCTACCCATGTACCTTTGAACATAACGTGTAAGGGGGCATCACTCACACTCCAGAACTTTCCAGTATTTTCTCCACACCAATGTGTTCCTCACAATATTTTAGGAAGAGTAGACAAGATCACCACTTATATAACCATCAGTACCAATCTTTTTTCTTGTCAAAAATGACATGAACATAGCCTGGAATTTCTTGTTAGGCTCAGCATGTCTGCATTCTTTCCTGTTTTGTCCTTCCTTTCAAACCACATCAGTGTCTTCCATGTTCTCTGCACAGAGCAATCTTTCATCCACTTTACTCTCAGTCATGAAGGTACAGAAATGTGGCTTCATTGCTTTGGAGAGAAGCATGTACACTCTAGAGTAGGACAGCAGCACACCATGGTTGTTTGAAGTTAGAATCAGCGTAAGATGAATGATTGTATAGATTGTTTTGGGTTGTTGCTTTCTTTATGTGGACAGTGGTCGTATCTGAAAAAAAAAACAAACACAAATGGACTACAATTCATGCTGCCGCCTAGTGGGTAGGAATAGCAGCACTCAAACTCTACAGTCTCTTATCCACATGTCAGATCTCAAAGATAATGATAGTACAGCTAGAACAAAATTAAAAATGTATGGCTTATTTGGAAGGGTTGCCATAAGAGAATCTCCTCTTCCAGAAATGAAACACGGAAGCATGACTGAGAACTGCATCTGAACAAACCACTAGATTCCTGGAATGATGTCCTTAGGAAAGATGAGACCAAAGCTGAGATGTCTGACCTTAATGCCCAGCACCATGTTTGGAGAACACCACACAGCACTGCACCAAACATTGAAAAGAGGACTGGAAATAAAATTCTTCCACTGACAAAAGACTGATTTTCATACAGAAAATCCACTTCAAGTTGTTGCTACTAAAAGATGGACAAGCTAGTCAACCATGGGGGTACTTAGTATTGTCCACGCAGTTCTCTTCTTTTTAATTCTGACTTTTTCGGTTAAATAAAGAATTAAATAATGGTGCGATGAAAAAAAGTAAGCTGTCTCGACCGAATACAAGCACCCACTACACTACAATTAGATTTCGATATGACATGTCCCCGTCAGCAACGTACTTGTTACAAAAATATACGTAGAGAACTAAGTAATATTTTCACACGATTATCTCGGCCTGTCGGATGTCATATGTCGCCAGCTACTCCATGCACCCGTCTGGATCCAGTCAGAGCAGACAGTCGGTTTTCAGGAACCGGTTCTGTCCACTAAAACCTGATTTAACCAAGCTGACCTGAGTTTATATGTACGTAACGCATAGATATAGAACACTGTTCTATATCTATATCATTCTCTACGAAACGACAACTCCTAAGCTTTTTTTTTTTTTTTTTTTAAAACACACACAGACTACA
>JBAMYA010047346.1:0-10459 GCA_037176975.1 Arrhamphus sclerolepis
GTGCTCGGGGGTCAAGCTCTGGGTTTCTCAAGCTCCTAGAGATGACTTGTCGTAAATAGGCGCTATATAAATAAATTAAATTGAATTGAATCACATTCTTTTACATATAACTGTTGAAAAAGCACAGGATTTGTTGAGATTTAGATACTTTTGTGAGGGCACCTTGGTTGCTGACAGAATGTCTTACATATGATGTCACAGCTTTCATTTCCCGGCTCCCTTCAACCTCCCAAACTGTATATGAAAAAAAGAATACAATATTATTTCATTATAATGCTCAGTCTTAATGTTTAGTTGGTAAACCCTTTTGCCCTCATTTTTCAACATTTTGCTTTAGTTGTCTGCCAGGGAGACTTGACAACTGTGCTCAAACTGTGCCCTTCACAGGAAGGCTGATTATCAGGGCCATTAAAATGATGGAATGGCCATTTGACTGCTATAATGATTGTAATATAAATGAGAATAAGGATTGGTGCTATGGAGGAGCTTCAAACTCTACCAAATGCTGAACCGTGAAACACTGGAAAAAAAATATACAGCTTAGCCACAACTTGACTTTTTCGTCGGTGATCTTTTGTTTCCGGAAATATTACATGACGCAACAGAGGAAAAAGTGAACTGATAAGAATCATTAAAACATTACAAAAATTGTGTAATATCAGGCTATTGGAAACAGACAGTATGACCAAGTATGCATGCCTCAGATTTCAGTGCATTGAATTGGTATACACTATAAACTCACATAGAACATACAGTATCTGTGTTATATTCTCACTATACAGTGAGGATACAATATACATAATGATCAATGATCATTATGTATGATCATTGTTCAAGAAAATCCAATAAGAGTTGCATGTTTGCTCCAAGATGTCAAAAAATTAACCAGATGCACCAGATAGTTTAATTCACATAACCATGAATTAATTCCTTTTTTCAATTAAAAACAAACATACTGAGCATGTATTTTAATTTAAGACCAATCAAGAAGAACCATAAATAATGCATCAGTGAAAAGGGGTTGCAATTTTTGATTGTCATGACACCTAAAACCCGCCCAGTATACTGATTGGGCAGAACTTTTGTGTTGCAAACACAAACTGAAGGTGCCTGGCAGTATGGATTTTCTTTTAGTTTTGATATCATAAATACCACAAGGATCTAACTGCTTTACAAGGAAAGTTGCAAATGGAGAGAAAAAAATCAGCAGAGAAATCTTAACATGGAAAAGCTATGTTAATTGCAAAATATGCTATTCTTTAGCTAATTGCTTAAAAAAAATACATGTAAAAAGTCACTAAATTGGCAACAAAGGCTTGAAGTTGTGACCGAGGCTGTGTTCCAATGTCCATATTTTCCGTATTTACCATACTCAGTTTGAGTACGTAGGATGTTCTCATTATGATTATGGTAAAAAAATAAGTGCTCTGAAAGGACCCAGGTGGTGCACTCTAAACGGACAAAACACTGAGTGTGAAACAATGTAGACTTTCTGTACTTCACGCCCACCATCTTAGCTACGTAGCGAAAGAAGCTGACCCAACTCAGCTCGAAAAAAAAAAAAAAAAAAAAGAAAGAGGGCTACTGTAATGGCAACAATGCAACTGGATCAGCTACAGCTCCTGAAACTTACAGATGTTGGTTTTGTGGTTTTACATTTTAATAATTGCTTGTATTTCTCTGGATCACCGTTCAAATGTTTGTGGCGGGTGACGAGCTGAGGCAGCAATCGTGATCGTAACTTCCGATAAGTGGACCGTTGGGTATGTGATTTGGAACAAAACCTACCTGCTAAACTCTGTGCACTTAGTAAATGTGGAGAGTGTACTGCGTTTAAGTGTACTTATTGAAGTATTGGAACACAGCCCAAGTCTGTCATTCATGAAGATGCAGATGAAATCAGAGCAAAGGGATGGCTGAGGATGCGCTTGAGAAATACACAGGTGCTGCTTTACCAGAGATTTTTAGTGGCACAGATGGAATTGTCTGACAATAAAACCTGTTGTTTTGTTTTTTTTGTTTGTTTTTGTTTGTTTTTTCTTTTTTAATTCTAATATAGAAATTGCTTCAACATTAAGCTCTACAAGCCTGCAGCTTGGCTCTTCATTCAGCCTCATAAGAATAAGAATAATTTTATTCCAACAACATAAAAGTCTATTGAAATTAAAAAAAGAAAAACATTTTTGGAGTGTCCATGTAAGTGTATGCATGTGCCTGCAGTGCTGATTGAGCAGTTTTCTGGCAGAGAGAAAGAAAACTAGACTTGTGATATCTCTCTTTGCAAACATGAATGACTGCTACTGAAAAAGCTGCTCGGTGCAGCCAGAACGACCTGCATGTTGGGAGAGTTCTTGTCCATCAGGACTGCTTGTTTGAGGATGACATCCTCCTGTCTTCATTGATTCAACTGGGTGCCACAATACAGAGCCAGTCTTCTTTAACAGTTTGTCTCATCTTCTGTTGTTGCCAGCTGAGATGCTGCTGACCCAGAAGAGCACATATCAAAAGGTGGCTGAGCCTCTCTGTGATCAGTCCAAAAAAAACAAAGAAAAACAAAAACAATGATTCATCAGAAAACCCTAGGAAGGTGGCAACCTGTCAAATCATACTTGAGGTTTGCAGTCTACATTGTGAATAGGAACAGTGCCAAGACTGTTCCCTGTGGGACCCCCGTACTGATCCCCCTATCAGACACAAACAGTAGTCACCTGCACTCAGAAACTTTGTTTTTAGGTTATCAGCATCCAGAGTGAAAGGTAGTGATCCATGGTATAATAGCAGAATTAAAGATTTTTGTTTACATTAAAATATCAGTTTACAATTCATTTTGAATGAATATTTGCTTGCTTTACAAAAATGTCATCTAGCTGCTGTGATTATCTGTGCCCCCATAAAGCTACAGTGGACATCAAGGCAGAGGCAACTCAGATGCTGAAAGACACTAAAGTTGGGGGGAAAAAAATAAAATAAAATAGTGTGACCATGGAAGAGAGCAAACAAAAACATCACCTCACCCCATTACCCTGTAAGCACTAAAAATTACTCCGCGCTACTATATAGAATTTGAAAAGTAAAAAAATAAATAAAAAAAAAAACAAGATTCTCGCTGCGCTCCCAGATTTCTCCAGGCGAGAGACAACTGTTTATTGTAGGAAGACGATGGCATCCTCCACTCCGATGCCAGGCTGCTGGGAAAACGGAAGAGGGTCCATTGATGAGGTCAGCAGGGGGGCAGAGAACGGTCAGAACCAGCCTCGATGGACTCCTTATCAGATGCGATGTCAAAGCCACCAGCTGCTGGGGTTTATTAGATGTGGTATTTTCAGCACTGAGGTTTTCCATAATTGAGATACTCAGTTGAAGACATGTACCACTATCTTCCACAGCTGGAAGACGGAGCCTTAAATGTGGTCTAAGGTTTTCTAGTGATCAAGGACAGACTTGAGCTGGGAGGCTAAGTGCTGCTTAAGTGTCTCTTCAATGCCCTTTCAGGACCAAACCAAGCATGAGTGAGTAGAGGTGCAAAGGGGATATCAAGACAAACCACCATTTTCCTTTTGCTGCTGTTGATGAACGTGTGTAGTGTGCATGTGTGCCTGTGCATGTGCTGAAATGTGTATGACTGTATAAACAAAAGACAAGATATTTTTGGTGCAGGGTGTATGTTTGAATTAAATTTTAATTTAAATGCTTTGTGGCATAGTGTAATGGAAGTCTTGGTAGGTTTGTGCAGGCAAGTGTGTATGTGTGTGTGTGTGTGTGTCCCTGATAAAAGTGCATGTGTGTGTCAGGCGGTAATTACAAAAGACAGGAACATTGGCTGTCCTGCTGTGCTTACATGCCTACAAGAGACTTTTTACCAGGCGAAACATTCACATGAAGTGAAAAGAAAGAGGAACTTCGTTCAGCCAACTGTACCATGACTGAAACTTTCTTTGTCAATCACAAAGTAAATTAACACTTAATTCAGCCAATTAAGTTTTTCTCTTTATTTCAATGCCCTAATTTTATACAAGCTTCAGCTGAGGAAAGCGCTATGCATTATTGAGTCTTTCCTTCTTCTGTTTCATTTCAGTTGTGCAGCAAATGTGGATTAATATTGTAGTAGGCTGTTAAGGACAAAAATGGAGTTCTTGAGTAGAGTGACAGAATGGGCTTTGTAGACGCAGACGTTTCATAAAGTAGCAACCTCTGAGTCTGAAAAGAAAGTTTTCAACAAAGTTACTGGGAAACAAAAAAAAAAGAAAATGAAGAAGAGAAGGCAAACCCACTAAGTGAGACATAAACTCCAAGGGTTCAGTGTGCCTTACAAACAAACCACTGAAACCTACAGGGTTTATTTTACACTAACTGTTACAAAAGCAATCAGAACTTCCTGAAGTGAATCCAAAATGAAAAGAAAAATGAAATAGAAAATCTAGGCTTGGAGTGGCACATGTGATAAATGCATATTTGTATTTGTAAGAGCATGTTGTTGTTTGAAGACACCAGAAAGTCTTGGAAGGAGAAAATCTCCAGAAGGAATGGGACGTTATATTAATTCAATATTAAGCTTGTTCCAGTTTTTTTTAAGCTATTTTAAGAATATTATATTATACAACTATCTCAAACTAGAAACTGACAGTTTATGGTACCCAAAATTGTCCATTCCATGTTTAACAAAAATCAAATTTTGCTTTTGATTTTTTGATTTAAGTGAATGTAAATCAACTGTAAATAACATGAACAAAAATGATTGCACCACATCATTTCACAGCAACCACTGCCAACAAGTATTAGGCCCACTCTTCACTGCTCCAGCTGTCTTTGGTTTGAAGGGTGGCTTCTACATAATGTCATTTTAACATATTTCAGCAGACATTCATCAGATAGTCTCAATTGTTTTCTGTGTTTTCCTTCCCCTGGTGGAGGATCCATGACCTTCTACTGAGGCTGAGGTTCAGGATATGATGTCACTTCAGGAGGCTTTGATAGTGTACATTGTATAAACCATCTGTAAACACGGCGCAGATGTGACCTGCCTAAAAGCTCCAGTTTTGTTTCATCAGTCGAACCGCACCGTACTGTGGTATTAGCAGCGATGTAACTTGACATTGGAGTTCTGCTTGAATGTCTCTAAATGTTACACCTTTGTCTATCTCTCTCCTTTGCCTACTTTGGACCACATTCAGTGTTGTACAAACAACAATACCAAACTCCGTGATGGAAAGTTTTCTTCTTTTAAATGGGATGAACAGCTGATAAAGAGCAAAGAGGACACTTGTCATACTGTGGAGGATTATACCCATTATTTCAAAGATGGTCTATAATCTTAAATGTGGATTAAAAGTCATTTTTGAAAGTGAAATCATGTCTGTCCAGTCTATTTAGAATATCCCTTGCAAATATGTGATGAAAACCTTTCCTTTCATTCTTGTACTGGTTCATCCTATCACATACCAAAGGCAAGTAGACATGAGAATATGACTCTTAATTAAATGAATCATTGTTTCAGTGAGCTCTCTTGGTACCATTGCATTTTTACTTGTCTATACTACTGGAAATTATTGCTAATACTACTCCCGTTATTTTAATTGCTACCTGTTATGTAACGGATGTCTAAGTGAATTGCATTTATTTTAATAAACTCAGGCTTGGGTGGACATTGCATGATGGTGCTTTGGGTAATGTGCTGTATGATGTACATATTGTGTGATGCGCTAGCCTTGAGCCCACAAAAAATGTAGCTTTAGTTATATGTTATCTTATGTTATCTTTAGTATGTAAATTAAAATATTGCAAAAAAAACAAAAAAAAAAAACACAACATTTTCCGTTGTTGGTAGTGACAATAATACCGATGGAAAAAAGCAGAGAACTTCAGTCCAGCCCTAGTGTTCATGGCAAACATTTCTACAAAGAGCTCACACTGCTCTCTGCAACTTCAAAGTAAAATCTATCTGATACTACGTTTCCATGGGCGTCCATGGATTTTAGCTCAAATACAATGAACTTAATAATGGGTGAAACTGTCAGTCATGTCATCTGTCAATTGCTCTATGTTCCAGGGGCATTCTGGCTTGTACTAAAAAAAACATGCAACTGATTGACACAATTTTTTTTTGGCTGGTAGTGAGACTATAAAGAATATGAAAATATGTCACACCATGCTGGAGGCTGGGATATGAGCACTTTCTTGCCCTTAACGTATGCAGCCTTGTCTCTTGTACAAGGTATTGAGCCTGGTTAAGCTTTGCCTCATTTAGCTAAAACATTGGTAAAAATGATCAAATCCGGAAAAGGAAAGGAAAGGAAAGGAAAGGAAAGGAAAGGAAAGGAAAGGAAAGGAAAGGAAAGGAAAGGAAAATAATGCACTTGAGTGCAGGATCTGCTCATTGACATTCAGCAGTGTGTCCATTGCATAGAATTGTAGCTAAAAGAGTTTATGATCATGATAGCTTTGAAAGTTTTTTCTTCTTTTTTTTAGCATTTAGTTATAAAGAGTAAAAGTGAACAGAGGCGTAATTTTAAAAGCTAATCCTGTACTGTGAGCATCAAAGCTTCATCCTGAATTTTAAATGTAGTTTAACCGCTTACAACAGACGGCCTCTCATCTAGCATTAATACAATGTGGCATTTGAAACACACTCAAATGTGACGTCAACTCCACATTCTCTAAAAGAGAGTGGAAGCCGGTCAAGTTCAGGTTATTGTTTTTTTTTGTTTTTTTTAATCTGCGTACTGGCTCCAAGGGAACAGTGACACCTTTACTTTGCATCAGCTGAGCTTCTCATCAGTGTTGTATTTACAAGTGCAATCACAACCTTGAGGAATCATTGCCATAAATATTTATGATATGCAAAGAACATCATCTTATTCTGAAATCTCATCTCAAACATACATCAACATACATGTGCAAGCAAAGCAAAAGTCAAGCAAAATGTAATTTGTCCTTTCCTTTAAGCCAGGGAGTGTGGTCTCGACAGGGTATGTTTTGCACATCATGAATATTTCTTATGTCGGCGTAAAAACTGTCCGAATGCGAGAGACAGAATGACTATCCCCTTCAGCTTCCTCCTCTGATGCAGTTTGCATTGTAAAAGATGTAGCAAAGGACTTTTGCAAAAATGGAATTTAATTACTCTCAAGCTTTTCTGCCAAAGAAGATCTATACATGAATATTATCTATATTAAACTCCAGATTACCTCTTACAGATAGATTTGTAGTTCTATTTGTACTCAGTACGTAGAGTAGAGCTCTTACTTTACATATAGGATCTTCAAGTATGTTTAAACTCACCCAATTTTTTAAAATCAGAGGCCTTGTGGAAACTCAATTGACTCATTTAATTACCTGACAAAAAAAAATTGAGTCGACAGCGAAAGTTATCTTACTTTGGATGCATGTAAATTTGATGAGAGTAGTCACTCTAACTGGTCCAAAAAAAGTATACAATCATTCATGTTGTTGTACTATGAATCTATCTTAATTTAAATTTACAAATAAAGGCTTAATTAACACCACCAGCATGCTGATGAAGACTGACAAAGACAGGAAAGCTATTGCCTTTTGATTTTGAGTATCATAATTACTAGTTTGCAAAAAAAAAAAAAATCAATATTTTTGTTCTCATTGTTTCTGTCAATCAAGCTCACATCATTCGTCCTCCATCCCTTTTTCAGCTCACCGCTCTTTTGCATGCAACACTTCTGAAGCTCAGGGATCCAGACAGTCTGCATGCTTGAACTAGAGGTATATATGCGTGAGCCTGGCAATTCATCAGGAAATCGATCGGCAGTAGGAAAGGGCCAACAAATAAAGTGAAAATTTTAAAGTTCAGATCAAACCCATGAGGTTTGAAAAGCACGTAATGCAGCTTGTTTATGTATGAATCGATGATTGTTCATGGATACGTTCCAAGAGCCAGTTTTAGAAGTTGAGCTCGGCTGCAGCTCATAGCACATCATATATTAGAGCAAACATATGCCGCTCAAGTCTCTGGTAACCCAAATTGAGCAAGGGATAAAAGGATATTTGATTTCTAACATCCATATGTGTCAGCAATCTCTCTTAGTCTCACTTGTCCCCCAAGACCAATCCTGGGATTGGCAGTAGCTCCCAGCAGGATGGGTCCTGGATCATTCAGGCACATGACACCTTCCACTACATTAAGATGGTGATTTAAGGATTATGGGCTTTTAACCATGAGTGAGGGAAGAATGGAGCTGTAGCTCAGCAGGAGAATTGTTGCAGCATCTGCAGTAATGCAGACACCCTGAACCCTTAAACCAGATGCTCCCTTAGAAACTGAGTGACATTCTTTGTCTTGATACAGACTCGGAGTAGAGTCACTGCTCCTCCACACTGAGAGGAGCCAGTCGAGGTGAAAAACTCACATCCTTTACTCACTGCACTGCTCTTGTGGATCAGTTGCCTCTTGTTTCTCTTTTCTTAAGCAATCTTTTTTTTTTTTTTCTGCTTCATGTTGGTAAGAGAGATCATGGCAATCTATCAGACCCCTGCTGAAATATGGATGAAGACCTGGTTGTCATCTCAACCAGGTCCTCTGCATCCTCACATCTTCTTTCAAATCTCTGTATCTTCACTCCTCTCTGTCAGTTCACTAAGTCATGACTGTGCTCTTTGTGCAGATCAACCACAACACTGAAAACTATTGATTATCTTGTTATAATGCAAAGTTACACTGGTCAGCCTTAGGTCCTTGCATTTACGTATGCTGGCGTTATGTTGATATAAGCCACCCACCTCTCACTATAAAGAGCCTCAGGTATAGACCTTTATCAATCATCAGTATTAGGCAGGTTATTTTAATGTAACTTGTGTATTACAATAATAGAATGACTTGCTGTCATAATTTAGCATCAGTGCAGACCACATTTATTGAACGCTTAGGATGCTGATGAACAATAATCTTTTAGATTGATGTTGTTCCAACAGTTTGCTGGATCAAGACCTGAGGTTTTCTGGGAGAAAGTTGTGGAGAAAGTGCTGCAAAATATACAGACAGAATATTATTTCACTGCACTGCATATGAATTACTGGTTCTCAGATCATAGGTTGACAGATAATATTTCATACCATCACATCATAGAAGTTTCACACAATGAAACCTAATCAGGATTAAGTACATTCCTTAAGCAGTATTTAGTTTAACATAAACCCAAGAAATAACTTCATAATGTATTTCTGTCAGTAAGAATTCTATCTCATTTAATGGTTGTGAAGTCAGTGAAACTATTGTTGACTGACACTGAAGTGTAGAAACATTTCAGAGACATATGTTTTGTGGGGGAAAAAAAAATCATAAATCATGGGAAACAATAGCAATCATGAACCTCTGTAGCTGCAGCTCTAACTGCATTCAGGTAGCATTCACACCTGTGTTTCTGCTGTCATCTCTAAGACAAACCACACTAATCACTCCTGCAGCTCAGCTGTTGCTGCAGCTGTTCTTCCTCACTTCTCTCTGATTTTACTCTAGTTTTACTTTCATCGTAGGCTTTGTGCAGTAATCCTCCTCATTTGTCTAATGAAACTGGAAAAAAGATACCGATCCACATGAATTTGCTTAAAAAAACTACATACAAATTTATCAACGCAGCTTCATTTATCAATGGCAAATCTGTAGTGAGGTAAATGTGCAGCATAGATGTAGGTTCTTATAAAGCATACTGAGCCTTGGCTTCTGGCAGTTTCCTGAAGAATAAAGAATTTTACAGTAAATTAAATACAAGTTTCACAATTCAGAAAAGAGATTATGAGACATTGCAGATGTATTTACAGTCAATTGACCCTGTGTTTTTGCCAAGAATGTGCCTCTCTTTCCTTTTTTGACAATTCAGTCGTGTAAGTGAAATAATGAAAAGGGCTGGAAAACAAGCTTGAAAGTTAAATATGGATTATATGGTCTTGAAAATGGCAAAAGTATGGCTTTTTGTAATTTCTCTTTTTTGATTCCTAAAAATATTATCGCAAAGAACAATGCAGTGCATCAATAGCTGGTCAGTCATTTGAAAGCACAGAAAGAGCCACAACAGCTTCAAGGCAGGTGCTTTTGGTGGCGTCACCAGTTGAGTATTCAGCCAAGTGTGAAATATTGTCGCAGTCTCATCTTGTACTTATGCATTATAGAGCTTAAAAAAATGGAGGGAAAAGTGTTTCTGCAGAACATTAAGATGTTAAATGACACAGTTCCTCCAAGCAAACTTTGTACCAGAGTTGAAGAATTCACTAGAGGCGTTCCTTCACAAGGCAAGGTCAGTTCATTTGTACAGCACATTTCATGTACAAGACAATTCAAAGTGTTTTACATAAAAACTAGGAAAAGATAAAAAGGTAAAAAGAGTTTAAAAGCAAATTAATAATAATGATAATAATAAAGGAACAGAAACAGTACAGATTAATGCAGAAATAAAAATATAAAGAAATAAAAGATACCATACAGATTTTCATGTATAGG
>JBAMYA010047347.1:0-10459 GCA_037176975.1 Arrhamphus sclerolepis
TAAGGTTCTTCTCAATTCAGAATTAAAAGACCAAAATCAAAATTACATGATCATTGCAATTTTCTATGAATAGAAGTCTTTCTTTGCTTAATTAGAACCCTTTAGCATGCCAGATACTTAACAAAAGGTCTGTGGAGACAAATTGTCAATAAAAAAAAACACAAGGACAGCAGGCTACAACAACAATAACAGAGTGGACACAATCTGCCCAAGGACCATCTTTCTGTGTCAAACCTTGGTTCCTAATTACCCTCTAGAGATAAAGTTAGAGTGTGTATCAGCACTAATAAAAAAGTCTCTCACATTACCGGCTACGACTGAGAAAGAAAGATTTTATCCCCTTAGGTAAATTTCTTACAATCAGGATAGGGCCTTCAAACCTCAAGGGGGCGGTAATAAGTTGACTCCAGTGACTTCAAGATAATTATGATGTTGCCCATAATATTTCATTCTCCAGCACAAGCAGCACAAATCAATGAAGCAATACTTTAAAAGGTATTTTATTCAAAGCTTTCCTTGTCTTTGTTCTCAAACTTCATATTCTTCTACTTGTAATTTTCAATTCCAAAACTTTGTTAGATTTGATATATGCTCTTATGTACAAAATGAATGTGTGCATGCTACACAGGAGTGCTAGGCATACTCTTAGAGGAAATCCAACTGATACAGTTTAGCATTATTTTTGACATACATACACCCATACAAAACTGCAGGTGTTTAAAATTTAAACAGAAATGTCAGAATTGTTGCATGTTTACTGTGATCTTCAAATAAACAAATAAAAAAATTGGCTTATAAAGGGAAATATCAAATAATTAGATTATTTTTTAAACAAAACACAACAAACTTATTACATAGGTGATAAAAAAAAATAAAAAAAAGTTAAGATTAAGTGTGCATGCCCATTCATTATGGAGACTCTTAAGTGTCCTCAGAGTTAACCATTACATCCAAAAGTATGCAGTATTGTAAATGCCATATGCTTGCCATCACTTAAAGTGATTCTGTATAAACCAGATAAACTTCTATTGTTTCCATAATACTCCACTGAATGTTTGTGGTTGCTTTTTTTCTGAGAGTGGTGGAGTGCAAAATGTTGCCAAGGGAACTGATAATATTACTGACAAAACTACAATCATTAAGTGGAAAAAAATGTGGCATCACAGAGACATTGATGAGAGAAGATGAGGAGAAAACATATTTGGGATGCAAGAGGTCAGTACAGCAGTACTAGAGGAACCACAGGAATGTCTTGAAGGGTGCAAGACAGAGGCAGTTATTTACAAAAAAAAAAAAAAGAGGGATAGTGTTCCTCTGTTGGTTTTCTCACATTTATTTTATTTCCTCCTCGCATTGAAAATGAAACTACCCTCTCGATAAAGGCAGATAAATTGAGACTGAAAATTCAAGACGTGTGTGTGTGTGTGTATATGTATATATATGTATGTGTATATATATATCTATATATATATAGATATAGATATATAGATATATATAGATATGTGTGTGTGTGTGTGTGTGTGTGTGTGTGTATATATATATATATATGTTTATTTGCTGAGACCCCATGAGAAAGCATTTCCACACTATCAAAGCTTGACAATGAAAGAAGCAACCAAAATGAGAAGGATGGTATTATCTATACAGCCTGAGACATAGTCCATTTCAAAATAAAAAGATATGACTGTAGCCAGAAAAGTAGCTGGGGATATAAAAAGTTACAGTTGAAAAAAATCTGAGGGGAATGTCTCACCCTGAACTTACCTTCTGTACAGAATATAACACAAATATGCACAAGATTTCCCTGAGTGCTCATTTTCCCTGACACCCTCCAATTGTCAAAAAATGTATATGTACAGATAACTGTTGAATTGTGAGCAGTCATGGTTGTTTGACTGTGTGTTATTTCTCTATATGGTGTACCCTGCCTCTCGTCAGCTGACAAGACACTAAAAACAATAAAGTAAGCTAAGGGATGGTTATCACTGGTTGCAGTGCTGTGTTCTATTGAGAATTTTGGGATTTTGGCATTGATATGGATGCCACTTTTGACTCCTATTCTTCAAACACCAAAACATTGTTGCCAACTAAGAACATAAGGTTTGACAAAAGTTTGAAGGCGTTCAATTTTAGTTAGTCTGACTGTGCATATGTGCTATAACAAGTCCAAGCTACAGACTCTGCCTCCTGCCACTGAGCTGTGTTCCGTACTATGTTTAATTCTCCAATGGGTTCAGAGCCATTTGGGTTCCATGAGGTGGACCTCCACTGTACTAGCAGGAGGCTAATTGGTTTAATTTATTGTCAGAATTATCTTGATCTGAATTTGACTTCCTCAATGAGTAGAGGTAACCCTATAAAGCACATAATGACTTAGAAAAGTATGTGCAGATGCAGAGGGTAGGGAATGTAGATGTAAGAAAAGAGGGGAAAAAAAAAATCAGGATGTCTACACTCTGGCAGTTGAGTGCTAAAAGATAGCACTACATAACTTGCACTTGCAAGTTAGAAACTGTCACTAATGCCCATAAAAGTGATATAGACAGATAATCAGAAATGACAGGCACTTGCAGTGAGGTAAACAAAGTCCAGTATTTATGGATGTGGTTTGCTGTAGATGTGACACTTGTGTCCCACTCCATTTATTTCATTGGATTGGACAGCTGCCCTAACAGTGACTACTTTGCCAAAGTTCACACATATGCACTGGACACCACAGCCTAGAAAAAAGTGTGAGAATAGAAGGTAGCCAGGGTTTTCTTGAATTACAGTATGTGCGCAGACAACCGACACTGATTGACAGAAGAACTATTCAGCTCAAAGAACTACACAAATGTGTGCACACACAGTGCACAGTTCTGTATCTAATTAATCAGAGACCATTTCACACATCTGAAACCAAGCTTCTTGATGTGCTTGCAATGTTCATTCCATGTATTTATTCTTTTAACATTTTCATTGATGCTGGGATTTCAAAAGAGGAGTCTAATGTCTATCTGAGTGTGTAAGGGTGCTTTCACACCTACACCATTTGGTCCACTTAAAGTGGACTGGAGTCCGGAACACCTACAACTATGGTTCGTTTGGGCTGGTGTGTAAGCGGACCAGTTTAGTTTGGTATTTTGTAAACAGCGCCACCACATGAGTGGGGAATATATAGCATCGACAGTGGTTGGTTATTTTGCAAAAACACTGGTGTGAATGTGAACTGAACTAGATGAGAATGGCAACATTGTGACAAATTTATGGCCCAAGTAAACCACTTTACCGGACCAACAGGTGTGAAAGCACTCTTAAGTTGCATTCTTTTGGGGAAAAATACATAGTTTTCAACATTTTCTACATTGACTTGAATACTACTCTCAGAATTCAAGTGAATGCCTCCCATACTTCTAGCATTATACATTTACATCACATTTTCAAATTCCCATCCTTTCATTATATAGAGATGATCAGGGGTTCTCATATGTACATACTATAATTAAGTCTTCTCTCGGATTTCTGGCTTTTTGGCATTATTTATATTGATGTAGTGATACAATATTCATTTAGGATATTATGGTTAAAATATGCTGACAGTTGAACATTCACAACTGCAATCCAGTTCTTGTAACATCAGGCACTCTGGTTGTACATGTATATGTACATGCAGTCACTGACAAAAGCAAAGGTGGTGGATGGCTTTTCCATTAACACAGATGAGGCAGTACTTAAAAATAATTATTAAAAAAAAAAATTACAAGGAATGTCTCACATGATTCCAAACAGCATTTCTACGTTGCATTTGGGTTGCGACATATTCCCTGTTATATTCTATGTCACTTGATAATTCACGTTTTGTTCCAGGTTTTGAGACACTGCTTTCATGTGCTTCAAGAATCCATCATGCACAATTCATGTGACATTGACTGACAGAATATACCAATTATCTTACCTTGATATTGTTGAGAACTTAGTCCACAGATTTCCTACACCAGTTCTAGAGAGTAAGGCCCACACATACCCTCTATATGTCACACTGAAAAGCTGTAACTGCAGCTGAGTAGTTTACAGATCACAGATAAACAGCATCAAATTAAAGCTAGTATCCATATCCATACCTCCCCTCCACACTTTCCTTTTCCACATTTTCCATCCAGTCCTCCCCTTTTATGTCTTTGCAATCCACCTGGCTTGAAAATGTTTGGGGTAATGTTGTGAAGTCAAGCAAATCCACCTCTCTTACTTAACAGTAATTTTCTTTACATGTGTGCAATGCAGTTATAGTCTATAAAGTCTATGACTAAAACTAGATCAAGATGAATAGAGCAGGAGGACTAGGAGCAGCAGTGAATGTAAATTTAATTTCTTTGCAAAACTGACATAGCCATCTCAGTTTCACACAATTACACATGTAAAACTTAAAAAAAAACTCTAATAACTTATCCGTTGATCATTACAACTAAATCAGTAACAAGGAGTTTATCTCATTATGAAGTGATTATGCTCCTCATGTTTCTTATAAACACATAAATAATTATTCTTAGTAACCAAAACTTTATTCACAGGGGAAGCAGGGAAGTAGCTATTGGTTTGAAAAGACTTTAATAAATGTTAATGTTTGAATCTTCTCTTTTCTTATCCAGTGTAATTACTGAATGCATAATGACATTTCAGTGAGGTTAGGGGAATTAAATTAAATTAAATTAAATTAAACAAATTCATGTAACCATATATATATATATATATATATATACATATGTGTATATGTATGAAGTTTATCCACCACCAGGTTAGGTAGCCGTCACCCGTTTGTCAGTTTGGATCTGGAAGTCCCGCAGGTTCTTGACTCGCTCGTTACTGATCACCTTTGGATGCGTCTTTCATCTTGATCCTGGGGTCAC
Source organism: Arrhamphus sclerolepis (assembly GCA_037176975.1). Classification (NCBI taxonomy): domain Eukaryota; kingdom Metazoa; phylum Chordata; class Actinopteri; order Beloniformes; family Hemiramphidae; genus Arrhamphus; species Arrhamphus sclerolepis. Next base: position 4,884 of record JBAMYA010047347.1, read on the forward strand.
CAGTCCATACTGGATGTAGATGTTTCTGTGTATTATGCCATCTGGTTGTACCTTCCTTGTAGTCAATCTAGGCAGTGCAAAGGTTGGTGCTTCTGGACTTGGAGTCTCAAGTGTCAACCGGTAGCTGGTGCTTGGCCCCACTTGTGTTATTGCCAAACCCCTTCTATGTGCTGCTAATGTATTGATCCATGTGCCTACTCAACTTAGCTGCTATGATGCCTGATAGGAGCTTATATGTGGTGCTGAGGCAAATTATAAGTTGGTCGTCGGATGGTATCCCCTCTATCCAGTCTTGAGTTAGCCGATCTGAAGGGGTCCCTGACCTGAACAGTTGGTTCATTTGTGTTGCTAGGCATTCGTGCAACACAGTCAGCTTATTGATCCAATATGCATGATTCATGTCAGGCTCTGGTGCTGTCCAGTCCTCCATTTTGGACACTCTTTCTTGGATGTATGGCCATTGTGATGACTACTGGGTCTTGTTCTGGGAGGTTGCCTTGTTCAGCCTGTAGATCCACCAGCCACTGGACATTGGTTATATGTGATGCCTCCTTCTCCCAGATACTCTTCCAGTATTGCTCATTCTCAGCCCTGGGTGAGTCTGCTGAAACATTACTAGCATGTCATTGAAAGTAGACCTTGGATCAATTGTCGGAGAACATCTTATTTACTATCCTGGTCTTTATTTCTCTGCTCTGCCTCTTCAAATGGATTGAAAACCTTTGTTTGGTAGTTTTTTAATGTCTCTGCTATGGACAGTTTTCTGTATTTCTTGGGCAGCTATTTCTTAATGTTCTGTATTGCCATGATTTTTGCCTCCAGTCGTCTTTTCCGTGGAGGATGTTCTTGTGCTTTCTGTCTACTGTTGCTATTCATTTCATAACACAGCATCTCCAGGATCACTGATGCTGATCAGCCAGTTGGTCTCAGTGATGGTGTTGTTACGCCCAGTTTGCAGTGTTGCATTCTAATAGTACATTGTTATTTCGCCCCACTGACCTGCTATTCTGGCTCCTCTTGCTGTAGCATTTTTGTACTTCATCTATCTCTGAGATAGCGGCTTCCTCTTGCGAATGTTAGAACGTTAAGCAGGTAGTTATTTGTCAGTGTGGATATGGAGTTTGAAGCATCCTTTCCTCCCACATTCTTTGCATGTAACATCTCTCTCTAGGGTTGCTGGTATAATATAACTCCAGTAATATCATGTTTCCTGCCCTGCTCTATGAATATCCTGTTCCAGTAGCCCACTTCCCATAATCTCATTACTGTTTATTTTGAAAATTAAAAAAAAAAGAAAGGAATATTAGGCTGTTCAAAAAATAATGTCAAAAATGTTGTTGGATGTCAGGAGTGAGGTCATCCATTCAGACAAAACAGGTGGCCCTTATTTAAAGATGAAAGCAGCAAATGTTGCTCAGGCTGATTACAGTGCATTTCTCTGAAAAAAAATCTGAATAAAATGGGTTGTTCCAGACATTGCTAAAGAAGAGCAACATACTTAGATTAATAGTTGATTGAAGAGGGGAAAAATGTAAAAAGTGCAAAAAATTAAAGTGTTCAGCTAAAACAAAGTCAAATACTTTAAAATGTCAACCAAACCAGAAAGATATGTAAGAAAATAGAAAACTATCATCTGAAATAATGGAAGACTAGTCAAAATAGCGAAGACTCAGCCAATCATCATCTCCAGGGTGATCAAAGAAAGTCTAAAGTTACCTGTAATCATTGACCAACTTACAACTGGTGTTGGTGCTGGGCTGGCATGAGAGCCAATTCAGAGCTGTTCTACTTTGTAAGCTTTTAAGAACTGGTTTGCTTTTCAACACATGGAGCCACTACAGAGCTATGTCATGACTCCATCATGTCTCATCCAATGTTGAACCTTCCGTTACTGAACTCCAAATTTCTGTAGAAGACCAGGGTTCACAGAGGATACAGATGGCAGTGTTTTCCTTCAAAGCCTGTGATGCATTATTACCAGTCTGCCTTTATAAATGTTGTATTTGGTGCTTGTGCATGCTCACTGCTGTGCCAATCAGCATTTCCACATGTTAACCAATACTACACCAAATATTTATAACTGTTTTGAGTGTGATCCATAAACACCATTAAACTGTCCAAAATAAATAAATAAAAAAAAAATTAATAATGAAGATCCAAATTTCGCTATTAATTTTAAAGGGTTTTTTTTTTTTTTTTTTTTTTTTTTTTTGCGTTTTAAAGTTTAAAACAGTAACAGCGTAATAGCTGAATGTTGCTTAACCATGTTTGGTTCTGACACCCAGGACACAGAGTAGACCTGTACCAGAAGACCTGATTGGTCTGAATGGTTGATGCGGTCACAAGTCTCTGATGTATTTTGGCCCTAAACCATTCAGTGCTTCATAAACTAATATAAGTATTTTAAAGTCTATTCTTTGAGATACAGGGAGACAGCGTAAAGACCTCAGAGCAGGTTTAATGTGATCTACTTTCCTAGTTTTAGTGAGGACTCAAGCTGCAGTATTCTGGATCAGCTGCAGCTGTCTGATTGACTTTTTGGGCAGACCTGTGAAGTTACTGTTGCAGTAATCAATTTGACTGAAGATAAATGCACTTTTTTCAAGATCCTACTGAGACATGAGTTCTTTAATCCTGGAGATGTTCTTCAGGTGATAGAATGCAGATTTTGTAATTGTCTTTATGTGTCTCTGGAGATTTAAGTCTGGGTCCATGACTACACCTATATTTTGGATCTGATCAGTGGATTTTTACTGTAATATTTGAAGCTGTGTGCTGACTCTTAATTGCTCTTCTTTCGGCCCAAAAATAACTACTTCAGTTTTGTTTCTGTTCAGCTAAAGAGAATTATGGCACATGCACTCACTGATTTGTTCAATGCATCCACGCAACATTTTACTATGAAGAGACGTAGACCATATGCTGCACTGGAGCAGTTGCTGACAGAGGCTGTAAACGAACTGAAAGTGAGCCTAAATGCATTCCCCTCAAAGTTTGTAAAGATAAAAATGAAGTATTGTAGGAAGCTGCAAAGTAGTCACTAGCTGCAACGTAGCCACATTGTAGCCTGAGCTAAGCGATGTCGGCTTCAATGTGGCAGCAGCTTCATCAACAATGTTCTTTTTTTCTTCTCTTATTTTTCTTTTCTTTTTATTTAATTGCAATGTGAGCTTTTTTTTTTTTTTTTTGAGAAAATGTTTTTGTTTATATTGTAGTCTATGAATTGACTAGGTGAACTCAAATAGTGTGGTAAAGGTTTGAGTTTTGTTTTCTTACTGTATGCTTTGGGCTTTCTTTTTTTTTTTTTTAGCAACTGGTTTTCCTACGCACCACCATTTTTTGTGTTAATGTTGTGGGAAAATTGCACAGAATCAGTGAGGTGTGTATTTTTCTCTGTGGTGTTAAATTTTGTGATTGTTGCCGCAAGTTTGTTGAAAATTTATTCACCCAATTCAAGGAAGGTTGAATGTTATGAGGTTGAATGTTTTAAAAAGAAAAATGTGTATAGTGTATAGTTTATTGTTGAATTTCAATTATTGTATTCTTATAATTGTTGACAGAGCAGATAGTAAATTCACAATACTTAAAATGTTTTATCTGACACTGAATTTACAGGTCAAGTTTTTATTGTTGAGATTTTACCTCATCCCTGTCATTGCCTTCTTGGACTGGGCCTTCTGTGGTTTTGACGGCGAGCCTCCCAATTGAGTCTAGAGAGAGAGAGAAGGAAATTGATGATGTACCCCATGTTCACTGAACATCTCCTTCCCCTCTCTGTGGTGTGACCCCCCCCCCCCCTTTTTTGCTGCAACACATACTAAACCCATTATATACTTCAGGCATCTTTCCCAGATGCTCATACAAACAATCACCTGAAACTCCATGAACTTTGAACTACACTTTTCTGGGGGTTTGATTTTATATTTATTCATTTATTTATTTGGGGGTGGGCGCTCTGGACTTCATCAAGGAAAATTGACTTAACTCTTCATCTCATTAGACTGTCAATGGGCAAAGCTGTGAGAAATCTCTTGCAAAAGTGGTTGTGTGCAGAATGTGTGTTTGGAAAAATATTGACTAAACTGAAAATGAATAAGTTGTGCACCTTCTGAAAGATATTTGAACTAAATTCAAGCAATTGCTACTTTGACATGCGAAAGCATTCTTGTTTATGTAGTGCCAATAATTTTCTTATTTGAACTGAAACTTTTGTTACTGTTTATTTTTATTACAAAGCCAGAATATTTAAATACAATCTGTCTCCTGTGTCATTGCTGTACTCCAATAGTCAAACCAACTGGTCCATTTCTAATTCGAATCACTAAGCCAATTACTAAAGGTAAGAGGTGTTTTATACAGTTCTCGAGATGTGATTGAAAAAGTAAAATATGGCAACGTTTTGAAAATATGTGGAACATATAGTCTCATCAACATGAAAAAAAGAAATGGCCAATAATCTGTAGTATTTTGATTGTATTTCATCTGGAGAAGACCAGTCAAGACAACCTATCATCCTGTTTTTATAAACCAACTGAAATGGCTCCAAATCTCTAGGTCAGTGGTTGGATTACAGATTCATTCTGTGACATGACAACAGGGAAAATGAGAGCAGCATGTGGTTTTTAGCTCATTTTGGGACATCCTCCAAAGACGGAGAGCTAACAATTAAAACAAACTCCCATTGTATCCTGCTTTTCCCCATAAGCACAGGGTCCAATATAACTCATGGCCCGGGGCTACATGCAGGGCAGGTTGATTGGCTCGGACTAGTGACTGGCCATTCAACTGGAAAAAATGACATTCAACTGGAAAAAATGTTATGTTGAACCCTAGAGCATACAAAAAGCCAGATGTGCCATTTGCTATAGTTAGCAACCTGAACATGTAATTTAGATCATTTACATGCTAAACAATTCCAGAACAACGTCAGTATTTTTAAACATAGCCACCATTTTCATATCTTCTAGGATTTAAATTAATAATCTATTCAATTTGGGAAAAGTTCAATATTGAAAGAAAGTGCTATAAATTTCAACCATATATGGACTGCAACATAAACCAAGAAGTGTTCCATGTCCATGTTGTAGCTGCTCCCACCCTGCTGCGATTGGTATTGTGTGCTCTGTACCGGTGGAAATGTGTGAATGGGGGCAGTGTTTCTTTTACATTAATTCATGTGCTGTGCCTTTAAATTTCTATTTTTATTTATTAATTTATTTTTAAATTGTCAGAAATACACCACCGCTGTATGTTGCCACCTTCACAGCAGAGTTCTGCACTGGGTTGGGTACTCGCAACGACTAAGGTAAACTAGAGATAACTGTCTTGCTCAGTATCTACTCTTTTTGGGGGTGAGGAGGGGTGGTGGGGTATTAATACGATGTTAATTACTCGTGCGAGCGATGCATTGAAAGTGACATCACGTCAGGCACAAAGTCAGAGAGTCAGAGGAGTGTCCTCTTGGAAAACAGGGCAGAAACGTACCTGAGAAAAGGTAGACTTATTAATTTGATATAACTCATAATAGAACTGGTCTTTAACAACCAGAGCAGTGGCCGGCAGCAGGAATACATGCA
>JBAMYA010047348.1:0-10457 GCA_037176975.1 Arrhamphus sclerolepis
TTAAATTTGTAAAGCACCTTGTGTTGCAATTTTTTTGTATGAAAAGTGCTATATAAATAAAGTTTTGATTGATTGATAGAATTAAAAACAAAGTCACAAACAGTTCTCTCAATTAAAACAGCATTTTATTGCTTTTGTTAAGCACCATGTTGGGTAACTGAAGTTAGTAAACAGCACATACAACACAAGACTAAAAACTAGAATGCAAAGGCAGCAGTACACGGAAGCCCAAGTTGTGCCAAATCAAGATGAAATAAATTAGATATTTCGAGGAGAAATAGATGAGACTGAAAAAATAGCTGAAAATAGCATAAAAAATGCTCTCTCTCTCTCTCTCTCTCTCTCTCACCTGCTTTTTGACTTGTAGGGTTGAGCCCTCAGCGTGTCAAATAATTTTATTAAAAGTAATAATAGCAGTTATAGCATTGTTGGGTATTAGTCCATATTCTACCTGTAAACAGGTTTTTCTATGTTCAACCAGAAATATGGTGAAAGGTGGCAATGGTACACCTTTATGACCAGCTAGGCTATTTACTTAACCAGCAAGCTGATTAAAAAAGAGGCTGATATTGCACAAAGTGGGAGAAATGTCACTTTTGATGTTACAACCTTGTTGTCCTTGTGCTTGTTGAACAAGCGGTGTGATAAATGACTTGCTGGCTTTTACACATTGGTGTGGATTTTCTCATCAGGTGAGACTCCTGTGCACTCTTGGTGGAGTTACTTTTTTTTGTGTGTGTGTGTTTAAGTAGTTTTAAACCTTGTGATCCACAAAAAATAACAGCAAAAGAAGAACATTTTTAAGTATTACGTTAACAAACTACATTATCAATCTAAATGGACCAAAAAGAGACAATAGAAAAAACATAAATCATAATTATTGGGTGGAACTGTTATAAGGTTTAGCATTTTAAGTATGTTTTGTGTTATCATGTGGTTTTTCATATCACTGAATTTGGCATAGAAATCAGCCTTGTAATGCAGGCAGTATGTGTGTGAATCATCTCCAATAAATAGCTTCAACCAGGCCTTAAATTCAGGGTTGGATTCCCTCTCTCAGCTGGATGTTTAGCTTATGTCACAGAGAGGCACACACACAGTGGACGAGGTGAGTCAGTGACTGTGTCATTGGAATGATGTATTTTATTGCATTGATTTATTTTAGACAAGGAAAAATGTACATTTACTGCTGCTCCTGCCCTGCGTTACAAGGTTGGGAGCAGCGGCTTTGAGTCATTTGCAGTTCGTAGGGGTGAACTTCTCCTGCTCTGACAGCTGGGGGCGACTCTCTGCCACCTTTGAGCGCTTCGGTGCGGGCGAGGCGCCCACAGCAGCTGCTTGTTGGGAGTAGCGATACTTTCACCAGTCCACCAGTGCACACCCAGAGCCACGTGCAGACAAACAACACTCACACTCTTATTCACACGAAAGGGCATTTTAGAAACAACTACATTGAACAGCATGGTATTAAACAACAAAGTAATAGCTGTGTAGCTTACTGAAGCCGATTAAGATATTGTAATATCCTCATTTCAGTTCTCTAATTAGCCTGGAACACTCCTGTTGTACTTGGAATACACTTTTCTGTAATCTAACACCATACATGAATTGTGTAATGTGACAAATTCAGGTATATGGACACAATAGCTGTGTCCCAATTCAGTGGCGGTGTCCTTTGAAGGACCCGGACGACCCGGTCGATGTAGGTCTGGTCCTTCGAAGACCGGGTAGTCCGGGAGTTAGCAGCTGTGAATTCTAGCGGCCTTCAGATTTATCGCCCTTACTTCGGCGCATGTCCTGTTGCCTAGCAACCGTGAAAGCGCTGAACTGAAGAGAAAATGGAAAATGAAATTTTAAAGTTTTTTTTATTACTTTCTTAATTTTAGTGGAACTACAACAGCTTTATCATCGCTGCCAACATGTTTTATACATACTGCTGGGAGATAATCATATCCAGGTAACTTATTTTTTTTAGTCTACAGGCTTTCAAGTAATAAATGTTAATTTAAGCTAGTTTCACGTATAATTTCAGTGACTGAAAGACTACACTATAATGTATTAACTTTATTAACGTGTGCATAGTAATGTATATTAAATTTATAATACTGTATAATATATTATAAGATACTTTTGTACATAAAGTGGGTGTAAAAATGTTGAAAAAAGGGTCTTTCTTTTTTTTTTTTTCAGAAATAAATAGCACTAAAGAGTTTTCACTGCGCATCAGTATATTTACCTCAAGCCTCATAATAGTGATAATGCTTTGATATCTTATAAAAAATTGAATCATACCATTAAACTAATAATGCTTTTGTTGTTCTCTATATTTCCTTAACCAGACCAGACCCTTGTACTGCAGGATTAACCTGAGTGTCCCTGTCCTGGACCGTTATTCTAACCAAGAGGATCCGATACCGGATTTCAGATTTAGGGAGTCTGGTTTGGAGGCAGTTCTCTGCTGGGACCAACTGTCTGCTGAGGTGTTTGCCCTGGAGTAGGTACCAGCAGACCACAACTACTTTTAACTGGCAAGTAATCGATCTTTGAATCTGTCGTTTAACAATGCCAGAGACTTGCTGTTGTGTGAATGAAAGTTTAAATAAACGGTCCAGGAAGAGGTCACTTCGGTTAATCCTGCAAATATTGTAAATAGCGCTGCAGTTTTTTTCTTTTTTTGCTTCTGTAAATAATTCTGATATATTTTTGTTTCATTATCTTTATATTTTCTCTTCGTACATTATTTGTTTTATTGTTCCAACTTAGCTGTTCAAAAAAAAAAAAAAGTAAATAATTAACTTACTGTTAATAAAATGAGTTAATGTCAGTTACTAGTTTTTGTAACAAATTTATTTTCACAATTAAACCACAAAAAACCTTTTTCAACAACATAAAAAAACCAAAACAAAATCATTAATTCATTTATTTGCAATTCTTTCAAGAATAGAGAAAAGCCTGTCCATTCTCTCCCTGTTGTCACTCCTGTCTTCAGCCTCTCTCTGCTGCCTCTTATCTTTCTGTATTAAGTTCAACAACTCATCCAGTCTCTCCATCTGCCTCTTTCCTCCTTGTCTCCCGTCCTCTCTTTCTTCCTCAGCCCTGTCCTGTCCTGCTGCGCATGGACCTGGAGTGTCCTCGGGGATAGAGGCAATTAGGACAGGACGTACAGTGGAAGGCCTCTGTCTTAAAACCTCATCCATGAGGACAAACCAGACCCAAGTTGCAGCGGTGGGCTTCCCACTAACTCCTTCCCCTGACTCTGGATATTTGCAGTCCTAAACAGAGGAAATAAGACATTACAGTTGGCAAAAAGAGCAACAAACGTTTTTTTGAAACTTAACATCTGCACATAAAAATTACATTCTTCATTACACATGTACATACTTTGTATTTCTTTTTTAGGTTGTCCCATTTCTATTTTGCCAACAAATGAGTCATCTTCCCCTGCAGGCCCATCTTCTCCAAAATTATCCTAATAACATCAACATAAATGAATGAAGAGAGAAAACCTGAAAAATAATGTCTTAAACCCATTTTAAAAACCACAAGATGAACTGTATTCCATTAAGATCGCAGTGTACAGTGTGAGGGTTAATGAAAATGTACTCATAAGCATAAGATGGATAAATGGATTCATTCTTGTACCTGCATGCCACAGTGGCAGATTTTTTGGTGCCCTTGAAGAGGTGGCTGTTCTGTTTTCAAAGCTTAATATGTTTGCTCCTCGCTCCCTAGGAAAAGAAAAAAATGCTTAGTGGCAATAGTTGAAGAACTACAGAACCTGCTGTACGAGCTCATTTATAGTCCTGATGATTTTTGATGAAAAAAATAATACAAAAAAGATTTTAACATACTTACATTTAAGAGTGTACTCTGTTGCTCCGTCCCCCGCTTCGTCTGCCATTGTGTTACTATAGAATTTTCCGTTATACCTGCAATGCATCTCGGGATAGGGTAGGCTGAGAGGGATACACCGGACCCGTCCTTCTAATCGGAGGAAAAGGTAGACACATTTGAAGGAGCTTTTGAAATGGGACAGCCTTCAGCGCATCACTGTGACGTAAGCGGCCTTCAAATTTGGCCTCAAAGGATGCGGCCGCTGAATTGGAACAGAGCTGCTTTCTTTCACTGCGCTCCCAGGAGAAATATTGGCCAATTTTTGCAGAAATAAGACAAATATTTCAGGGTGTTAGTAAGGCCGTTGGCTTATTAGAACATTCTGAGCGCGTGCTTACGTGTGCACGTTTCGCGGGAAGCTCAGAGCCCACCAGTCTTCAGTGAAGGACAGTTCAGCGAGGAAGAACTCCCTTCAGCCAGAGTCACACGGACTTTAAAGCCTTGAAGAGACACTTAATTTTGCCTTTTTAGTAGTTTTTTGTTCCCTTTGTGCGTCATTGAAGATATGTAAGTAATGTTTGTCCTGCCTTCACAACAACATGGAAGCTAATTAGGTCCATTTTGTTACTGTAAGTTTGCTAGCATATTTAGTTAATCTAGAGTTATGTAGAGCCTTGAAACTTAGCTCTGTGACTTCGTTTGTAAATTGTAAGCCTCAACTTGATTTCGGAAGGCTTGAATGTCATTTGTAATGTTGTAATTACTGTCTTTGTGTTTGTATAGCCAAATACCGTCGTGTGTTTATTACAACATATTCGCGCCTTTGATAGCTTTCTAATGGCCGCCATTGTTAGAGGTGTGAATTGCCGCGAGCCTGCCTTTAGTTAAAGGGGCTTTCCAGTATGGCAGCCTTACAGTATTTTCTATGGAGGCTGATTAGTGCCAGAATTTAACCCACTAAATGTATATATTTCCAATACTGTTCATTGATGGAAATTATGTATATTTTGTTTCCTTTTCTTAGACCACACTGTTTCCTTTTCTTAGACCACACTGTTTCCTTTTCTTAGACCACACAATCACACAATCACCTGGATAATAATTAAGAAGAATCATCACTTACCACCTCAATTGACCCTGTTGTATATCTGTGCTGCATTCAATCTCGTTAAACCCTTTAAACTTCATCCTGAACTCAGTTGCGTTCTTACCAACGCACCAAGAAGACACGGAACTATTCAACCAACACCTATACAGTCCACCCACCCTTAGCTAAATCCTCATTAGCCTCACTAACAGAGGGGCTTCCAGGACATATTTGCTAGTTTTAGTTTGCTTTTTGTTTTTTCCATTTGGCTTCTGTTAAAATTGTGTTCTAATATCTGCTGCTCAAAAGAAAGAATCAAAGAACAGAATTATATGTCAATTCAACATTTATTTTATCATGCAGAATATTTTTTGGCTGAAGGTCCATTTGTCCGACACCAGCAAGGGCATACCAGAAAATGAACAAAGAAGACTGTTTCTGAGGGTTTTTATGAACAGAGAGGGGGAATTATTCTTCTGGTTGTAAATCCCAAACTTTTCTGGCTTCACCAAATGTTGGGGGAAGGTACCTTAACCTGTCATAGTCACAGTCTACACTTTTCAGGGGTTGATTTCGGTTTTGGGAAGGGGAAAAAAATAGCACCTCCTTCCAACTTCTCAAGGTAACGCGAGTCAGTGTTGCCATGCCCCAGGCACAATGTTTAATCATAATTATAAAAATAAAGTCCAAACCAACTCAAAATGAAGTAAGTATGTTATGTTTCTATTGAAGTCGACTGAGTTTTTTCCTGAAGTTGTCGGACTTCCGGTGGGAGCGTGTTCAGTGTTGTGCTGTGATTGGCCAGCCAGTGTTTTGGGCACGGGGCTTGCGATAGGTCAGTTGCTTCCAAGACTTTTTCTCTTACCCTGCATTCACACCAAAAGCTTCACGAGCGACATAAGCAGCCGGCAGCCATTCATTTTCAATGATCGCTTGCAACAAAGGGCGTCTGGCGCGTTGGAAGCAGCGAGCGGCGCAATGCCAGCAACCAGAGCATCAATTTAAAGTTGAGAGAATCTCAACTTTTTGCAAATGAGCAACAGCGACGCAAAGCAGCATCCACTTACAGGGATTCTCAAGGCGGCAGAAAGAGAATATGAAGATGGAAGAAAAATGGATAATCACGGTCTCTAGTTTCCCAGAGTTATACAATGTCTTATTTATTCCTTATTTATATAGAAACATTAAGAAGAAGTTGGATGCATGGAAAAAGGTGTCTGAAAAACGTGGGATAGTTGATGGTTGATGAGCTATAGGCTATGGTCTGAACAATTTTATTTTTGCTACATCGATCCAACACAAAATCATGAAAATCACAAAACACAGTTTAAATAGTAGCAGACCAAATCTGCTCCTACCCAGTGTATGTGGGGCAGGTCCTCACCGCAGACAGATTCCCCGGAACCAACGGCTCGCAGATAGTTGGTGTCCATCCTGTTGATCCGCGGGCCAACCTTGTTAAGGAGAGCATCAAACTCACTCTGTCTACATGGAAATGACGCTGAAACCAAGCATCGTCAAAACATTGCTCCAGTATCAGCTTATGAAATTCCCCATGGAGTTGCTGGGTTTGCAGCACTTGGTGGACCCAGATGGACCGATGGTGCCAGGCCCTGCGCTTCCTTGGCAAACACTTGAAAGCCCCGCCCCTAGGCCGCCTACTGCAAGCACCTGCCTGCTAGAGCTGACAGTGCGATGCACGCAACCAGAGCGATTTTGAAGCTTTTGGTGTGAATGCACGGTTATATCTACCAGTTTAAGCCAGAAGAGTATTCCTCCATTATGTTACCTTTTTATCTTTTGCATCAACTAATCTATTTTGCATTTCTGTCACAGACAGCACTAATTCAAATTACACTGCTGGTACCATGCTGCATGCTCATATGATGAAGCATATGTAGCGCTTGGCATCACTGTGAGTATGGGGGGAGACGAGGAAAGACTGGTGTGTCTACTCATATTTGAGATGGTCCCACTATTTGAAAAAGACTTTGAGTTGGTGGGAGTTTTTGAGGATCTGTACTTTACTTGAGTAGATAGTGTTGCTGATCAATTTAAATTTATTTATTGATTTTGTTTAATTTTATTTTTCAGACTAAAATGGTTCAAGTTGGTCAAAAAGTGTTTATAGTTTGAATAAGGATTTTTTTTCTCTAATTTCAGGCAAATTGATGCACTTTAAATGTAATAGTAGCATAGCATGTGTGAAACGTCCTGTGCATTTGTAAACTGTCCTACGCCTTTGTGAATATTGAGATTGTTTTAGCTCCATATATTCATGGAAGAGCCACATGAAGCGTGACTCTGAAGTTAACTTCCGATTCACAGCTTCCGATTTGCCAGAAAGGTCTATTCCACCACATCTTTTATAACAGGCCCAGATCAAAAACTACAACACAATTGCTCCAACCTTGAGAAAGCTATGTCTTACATGGTAAGGAATATATCAAACAGAGTTTCTGATTTGTGAAACCTTTTTCTGAATGTTGGTGGTGTTTTCATGTTTTATTTTGAGGTCCTGTTTGTGTCTAGTTATGTTCTCTTTGACTTTTCCTGATCCTCGTTTCCATGATGTGTTTCACCTGTGTCTCGTTATCCCTGCTCTGTATATAAGGTCTTGTCTTTGTCTGCCCCATGCTGGTGCGGACTCTTTGAAAATAAAACCACGTTTTCTGGATTATGCCTGCTGTCTCCTGTATCTGGGTCCTACAGCCTCTCACCAATTTTGACACAGATATTCAATATTGATTTGTCAAAAATGGCATCATGTGACCAAAATAAGAATACAAACTAAATTAATGGTTGAATGGTGACAAAATTGGTGTTCTTCACTTTTTCTTGAATATAACTCCTCACCACAGACAACAGAGCTACAGCAGCAGCTCGTTCTGGACCATCTTTGACATCTCTTTAAACACAGTCGTCATTTTCAGGTGCTCCTCCACCACGTTATCCAGGGAGGCAACAAAATCAACCAACTGAACAATACCGAGGTTTTCTGATGAGTCTGTTTAATCATGTCCACATAGGGCCAAGTCAAAAGCACCACACAACTTCACATAATCAATTATTTTGGATAAAACATCTGTTTTATCAGGATCTGTCCCAGTCGCTTTAAAGAGCATACACAAAAACCTCTTAATTTGACCCAGCAAATTGGGTTGGTTCCCTTAATATAATAATTGGGTTGTTTATACAACCTAATTAAGGGTTCACATTGACAACACTGCAGCAAGTTGGGTTGCTAGCATATCATTCTTACTTCATAATATTACAATTATAACTATTATTATTATTTTCTTGATTAAATATATTCTTACACCAATAATGTAACTATAAATATTTATAGAAATTCTAAATGTACAGAACACATAAAAATATAAAAACCCATCACTGTCCAATGGAAACCCAACCCACCCATAATTTCCATAGAATTCCCCATAACCTTTCTCCTCTAACAGGTCCAAAACATTAGCTTACCATTTTACAAACAAAATGTATTGGAAGACCTTTGTAGTTTAACACTTGACAACCTGTATGAACACATGAGAGCAACAGTCTCTCCTGAACAAACCTGAACAAAATAAATCATATTTTAAGAACTGGGGGCATAGCTACTGTATGAGAGAGTGATTCAAAAAACAAGACGGAGAGGAGAACAAGAGATGGATGGGGGTGGGGTGATCCAGGCCAGTCTATTTGCAAGAAAGTAATTGGGTTTTCATGACGTTCACTGCTGGGGAATGTTAGGATGTGGTCCTGGGAAGGACCGCGGGGTTGGGTTTATGTTTTGTTTTGCCTTCTCCTCAGGCACCCTGGAGCTGCTGCAGAGACTGCAGGGTGGAGAGCTAGAGCCCATCACCTGTGCAAGCTTCCCCACCTGCAACCATTTGGCAATCACCTGATCTACTTAAAGAGCCTTCCTTCCACATTCACGCTGCCAGTTCTTCAGCAAACCTTCCTGACTCCCAGCTCTGGCCTCCACCCATTTTACGGCTGCCTTCCCAGCACTTTATCCCATTGCTCGTCATCCTTTAGATGATCATTTTTTGTTCTTTTCTTTTATTAAAAAATTCTTACCTGCCTTTTGTCAGCTTGCCGTTGCATAACAGGGAAACACTCAATTTCAAAAACCACATTCTGGAAAAAAGTGTCAAGAAGGTGAACACTCATTTGGATAGTCAAACACATAAAAACTTTTGAAACACGTATCCACAGCTGCCAGGGCCGTTGCCGTTTCAACAGCTTTGCCTGAGGAAACAACAAAGGATTGTGCAGAGCACAAATGGGCATAACCTGGATGATTCTGCTTGCTCCAAATACTCCACCATGTTTGTTCCGACCTATGATGAGAATTAAAAGCTACAGGTGCAGAGCAATTATCATCAGCCCTCTACTGAAGGTAGGTAGGTAGGTAGGGCTTTTAACCCCTCCCATCCGCATCAGGTGATTTAGTAGAGCTCTATAGAGAGAAATGTGACACCTCTAAATTGAATGGCGTGTTCTTTAACAATTTATTCTGGGGGCGTGGCCAGTCTTATGTGTGGTCCGTGGTTTATACATCCCACGTAACTATGGAGTAACAACTTACACGAGTTACAACTTGTAAGAATAGTGTTTCATGAAATGAGTAACACTGCCAAACATTACACTGTCACTCATTCCACGAATACAATCTTTTCAAGTTGCCCCTCATTGTAAAAAGAAGAATCCAGCTGTCCAACTCTGTAAAAGAGAACCCAGGAGTCATTTCACAATGAATTTACATTTCAGTTTCTGTTCAAAGGTAAATTACTTACAGGCTTGACATCAATAAAGGCTCTCTTGGATTCCTCAATACTGGCCTGGACCAATTTTCTGCCCTGTTTATAAAACGGTGGAGGGAGCATGACAGGCAGCAGCGCCATGGCTACTTCTCCCCTGGCATCTGTAGGACAACTATGAGTGTCAATATAGACTTGAATAGCCAATATACAATAAAATAAAGGGCACAAAGCCTCCACCATCACCAGCCACTGTCGTCCATAAATCTGACTGTAAAAACACTCTAAATTAATGAATTACTTTGTCACTTAGACAGATGTACAAGCAAAATTCCACTTACAGTCATGTAAGCAAGACAAGTAACAGTGTTTGCGGTTAGTTTTTAATTTCGCGGCTCACGGACACTTGGATTACACCACACAAGATGGATCACTCAAAAACTGAGGCATTAGTACCAAGCTACAGTGACTAACTAGCTGCAGTCATTTCCTATGTACAGAGCACATAGCAGGGACATAATGATGACAGTGGCTACCAAAAGACAGTACCCATAAATTAAGGCATCGAGATGACTTATAAATTACCTTAACTCTAAACCTTTCTATCAGCCCCAGAAGCTGCCACTTAATCAATTTTGAGGTCACAAATTCGTCCATGGATTGTTTTTTATCAAGCTGAAACATCAAGACAGAGTCCATTAACTCATTCACTGCCAGCGGGTTTTGGCACATTTTGGTTCCGCTCCGGTGGCACACGTGCCAGCGCAGCGCAC
>JBAMYA010047349.1:0-10455 GCA_037176975.1 Arrhamphus sclerolepis
AGGGTAAAAAATGTGTTTATCATGGAGAAAATTACAGCAAGACTACAGCTGAAAACAGACTTGTTTGATAAAAGATGATCATTATTAAAACAAGCAATGCCAGAACTCTAATCCCCCTTTTTTTTTCTTCCTCTCTTTCTGTAACTGTGTATATTATTCATGTGTATGTCGCATTTCTTTGTGTTTTTTTGTAGTTGTCAAATAAAAAAAATAAGTAAAAAAAAACATAAAAAATTATAATTGTTATCTAATATTTCTCTTATTTTCTGAAAACAGTGCCCATTTGACATGTAGTCCTGCAAAATGTAATACCACCTCTTTTAATCTTTCTCATTGTTGTTTGTGTCTAAAATCAATGAAACTAACATTAGGATTAGCCTCAGAAAAATCCTGTGCCATTATTTAATTAAGTACTGAAGTAATCATTTCCTCTATGACTTCATCAGTTTCAGTCACAATGCTGTGGAAGCGTTTTGCACAATTCTTCTTTGTCGCTTGACACATTTTAATGAACTGAACCCAAATGCTGTGTTTGGTTTTCACAGAACACAGTGCTTTCAGGCACAAGTCGACTTTGGTTTCATCTGTCCATAGGACATTGTGTTGTCATGAGCATTAACGTCCAGCATCTTCTTTGAGCTCTGCAGGGTCTGAGATATGGCTTTTGGGAGACAGAAGCAGCCACTCCTGTGAAGACTGGAACTGTCTTCAATGCTTTCTGCTTCTAACTGTGGAGTAATGAACTCCACGTTTTATAGAAATTACTTTATAACTCATCCCAGATTGATGTGCTGTTACAATTACTCTAAGATCTTCGCTTCTGTCTGTCCCTCTTGGCATTGTGTTTAGACACACCTGGATGCTCCACACAAACAAACTGCCAAAACGTCTGCCGGAGCAGAATGAACATAGTGCACAGTTAAACTAAGTGATTGTTTATCTCATTAATAGATAATTATTATGGATTATTGGTAATTTCAGCAGTAAAATATCATTATCTGACACCAAAGCATAATCAGAAGAAGAAGAAGAAGCTGAAGGAAATGTATGATCCACTGTGGTGACCCATGAAAGGGGAAGACATGACTGCATAATGTTGTTAAATAAAGTACCAAAATAAAAAGTAAGAAAGTAGCCACCAAAACTGTGTTTTGGAAGAACTCCTTTGCTTTACATGTTACAAGCTGCATCAGAAATATCATTGAACTGAAACAGAGTTTACGTTTCTGTTATTTTGTTACTAATCATTATCAGCTGTGTTTTTTTCTACTGAAGTAGATGGTTTGACCAAAACATTTTATTCCTCTGTGGGTTTTACGCAACAGCAGGTCTTGCCAATAAAAATTAAAAAAAAGATAAAAATAAAAAAAAAACAGCACTGATAGCAAGATGAGGTTAACCAACATGGCTGTTGAACCTGCTAACCAGCAGTTAAAGACGTTAAGGAAGGGACCGTTAAAGAAGTCCATGCAGTGCATTAATTGGTACACACATGCACAAACTGAGCTAAAATGATTTAACTTTTTTACCTCTGACATGACTTGTCTGCAGATTTTAAGTGTTTCCTTTACAGTGACGGGCTGCACGTGTGCTTCCTGGATTCAAGAGGCTGAACTCTGCAGCAACCTCCTGTTTCATCACTCTTGAATCATTCATTAATTCTTTGTGAGCAAAGAGCTCCAGGAGTCTGAGCTTGGAAGGGGTGTGTGTGTTGGGGCAGGGGAGGGAGAGGGGGGGGGGGGGGGGTTCTGCAATGGTCAGCCATGTGTTTTTAACAAGGCTCTTTTTTTTCTTTTCTCAGCAGTCTGGTGAAAGAAACATCAAAGCAAGAGAAGCACTGGAACATAAATGAGCATGGACTCTGCAGAAAGACAGTTTACAGCTAAGATTTGGCTTATCTTCACAATCTGCCATTTACACATATCAGCCTTTGTTGTGTTGAAAAGAGAATCTCTCCTTCGGCTGATGGGAAGAAAAAAAAAAACACACCAGTTCATTAACCTGTGAAATTATTGTAACTGCTTGCTGTATATCATTAGCATTAAGCTGAATTCCTTGGGGAAAGACTTGACAGTTTGTTTGCTGTGGGATAAAACATTCTCGCTCATCCTGTTGAATAAACATGTGAGGATTATCCTGTCCTCATATTCTAGCTGCGGATCCACTAAGAAACCCTGCTTATCACCAGCACAACAATATTTGCTGTAGATGACCATTAAACCAACCAGTGCTGAAAATGTCCTTTTATTTATTTATTTGTTAAAGAAAAAAAGCTGCAATTACTCAAACTAAATGTTAATATAGTTATTTACAAGAAAGAGTTTAGGAAAAATGTTTTATATATTATTTATATGCCTAAGTGAAGAGCTTCATGTATATTTTATATTTGAAAAAATTAAAAACTTCTGGAGCTTCTCATGTTCTTTTGTCTTGATGTTACCGTCTCTTGGAATTGCTACGTCTGCCTGTTTCTGGAACTTTTCCACCACCACAACGTCAGGCTGATTGCCCATATCCAGTTTATCAGTCTGGATTTGGAAGTCCCACAGGATCTTAGCTCTTTCATTCTCTGCAATCCTGGACCTCAGGACCTCCAACCTATCTTCAGCATAGATGTTGGTGTACACTATTCCTGCTACTTGGTTATGGTGTTCCAAGTATGCTGTACCTGCCTGCATCTAACACCCTGCTGTTATGTGCTGGATGGTCTCAGGGGCTTCTTTGCACAGTCTGCACCTGCATGCTGTCTGGTGATATATATATATATATATATGTGTGTGTGTATATATATGTGTGTGTATGTGTGCGTGTGTGAGTTTGTGTGTGTGTGTGTGTGTATACACACACACACACACACACACACACACTGTGGGACTCTTGTTGAAATGCTTCCTGTATTATAATTGTAGATAGGAATTGTTGTATAAAAATATTTTAAGAGAGATTGTTTTGTTCATGATTTTCCAAATACATATGTTCCCAGCATCTATTGTGAATGTAGCGATTCTGATGTCTGTAAAGCTCTGTAAAGTTTCAAAAGCTCACCATCAAGTCCATCAACAGTTTAATGGCTGAATACTGTGCAGTGCTGTCTCTAAAAGTCTGTTGTATATTCTTCATGTACTTCTAAAACCACTGGGGAGGATGGAACTGCAGGCCAATAACACGTTTCCTGTCAGCTCTTATGGCTTGCTTCTGCCCTCTAGTGGAGAAATAAGGAAAACGCAACAAATATATGTCCTGCAGAACAGTACCCTTAAAGAATGGTTCATGACTTTTGTGACTAAACAGAGGGATTGTACAACATTTCTAATCTTTGTTACACTCACATATTAAGGTTTTGTTTGTGGCCAGTGGTCAGTTGCTGTGGAAATCACAGTCTTCTTTACTTTATGATTTACGGTAAACATGTTCATACACATTGGAGGTCTGTGGGACTGGGATGGTGTGTGGGATCTGGAGATCCTAGTTGCCTCTCCAGGCCCAGTTCTGGATTAAGCTGGTGATAAACATTAATAAAAGTCGACTGAGTTACACTTTCTGTAATGTCATTTTAAAAGGTGAAACCTTTATTGTCATCAACCTTATTTATGTATTATAAATATCGAGTACAACAAAACTCTAAAGCACTGGAAATGACCTTTACATCAACAAAGTGAGAATTCCTTAAAGTCAATGTTGCAGAGCCATCACTTCTACCGATGTCTCTGTAGGATACCGACCTTCTGTCTGACTGCCACTCATATATTTTGTTCTGAATAATAATCCAGAATTTATTTGTGCCTCTCCTCCCTCGTCTCATCTCCCTCCTCTTTTCTTCCCTCCTTCTGACTCAGGTCCTCCAGGCGAGTTTTTCCTTGCTGCTGTTTGGCTGAAAGTACTTGTGTCAAACTAAAGGTGATCCAAAAGTGTACAAAGACAATCATATAATTTGAGATTTTATGAAAAAGACTTTTACTGAGCAGAAAGATGACACTGCAAGATGTTGTTTTACTATTTTACAGCAACATTAGCTTTGAGTTTGGGTTAGGATTAATCATTTTGTTATTTGCAACTATATGAGAAAACTCTGATTTTAGTGCAAAAGCCTCAATTTTAAAATAAAAGTTGCAAATTTTGTGAAATTTAAAAATTTGATGTAAATAAATTTATTTCTAATTAAATTAATGTGAAATTCAAGATTTTACGACAAAATTTGCTTCTTCTTTTCTTTTTAACGGTTAAATCCGGTTGATAAAGTGAAGAATAACTGGCCCTTAAAAGCTGTTTGTTTTTGTTTTGTTTTGTCCGTCTCGGGACATTGCCATTGCTTCTTTACTTAATGTCTCTTTATACAATATTTAATAACAGGGGTCATGCTCACGCTTTCTGAAAACTGCTGAGAGACTATTTATACTGTAATAGATCCTAAATCTGCTAAATCAGATTGAATTGGACTGAGTTGAGTTAAATCTAAACTTAACAGTAATTTTTAAAAAATCTTTAATTTTTAAATAGAATTTTATTTATATTTTGTATTTATTATTGTTAGTTATGGACTGCAAATGTTTTTGTTGATGTTCTTTTAAATAAACATTGTTGTTTTGTGTGTGTTTTTTTGTGTGTGTGTTTGCATGTTACTGTATTTTAAAACAAGATTAAAAAAACAAACAAAAAAAAACAAACACCAATGCATAAACCAGACAGATGCTGAGAACTGTGTAAATGAAAGTCTCAAAGTCTCAAAAGGGGGAAAAAAAAAGTGAAAATGAAGTATTTTTTTGTTTTTTGTTTTTGTTTCTTTTAAATAGGCAATGACTCTCCATACTTGCAGGTGCATTAACATCCTCCAGTGTATGTCTATAAATTTCCAGTATTAAATGAATTTGTGTAAATAAATGTAAAATGTACCTCACAGTGAAGGACATGTTAATATGGCTGTTTTCTTTTTGGTCGATGCAGCATCAGTTGTCACCATTTCCTCATTTGTCTTTTCATGTTTATGAAAGTATTCCACTAAGAGCATTCAGAAGAACAGCCAGAAGATGTTTCTGGAACTGTTCCTGGAATGGTGGTGTGAATGCTCAGACAGGCTGATGCTGAAACAGATGCCACAGTGACAAACACAATTCAACAAGCATTAAAGAAATGACTCTGGATCAGTGTTAACAGTGCACATTTAAAGTTTTGTAGAATAAACTAAGATGCTGAATTTCAGAGCAGTTTATCAGAAAATAGAATAGAACTTAGAAAGGCTTTTTTTCCTGTTGCTCGTGCTTTGGTTTTGTGGTACGACAGCCTGAGGAGGTCACTGCTAAACTTGCTGGTTCTTTTATCCCAGACAAGAAAAAAAATTTAGGGTGTTATTTACCCGACACGTTTCGGTGGAAATCTTTTGCCTTCATCAGTGTCACATGATGGTGTGTGACCGTCTTTATCAGCTGATGAAAGGCGTGACTCACCTGTCAGATTTGACAAGTGAGTCACGCCCTCTTCTGTCCATTCACCCCCTCTAGGATGCTGCTCCACCATCATGTGAAGGCGGAAGATTTCCACTGAAACATGTCAGGTAAATAACACCCGAAAAAAGTTTTTGTGTGAGATAAAATAACCAGCAAGTTTAATTTGATTTATTCTCTTCATAAGAGTCCGTTTGAATCGCTCTTAGTCCCCCAGGACCAGTTTGCCTTGGGAGATCCTACCAGGGGCATTTTGCCCCCCACAACATAGCTACTGGGATCATTCGGGCATGCAAACTCCTCCACCACGATAAGGTGGCAATTCAAGGAGTTTTTCAGTGGGAGAAACCGGAGCACCCGGAGAAAACCCTTATATATATATGTGTGTACATATAGATATATATTATATATATGTATGTATGTATGTATGTATATGTATATACACACATATATGTGTGTGTGTGTGTGTGTGTGTGTGTGTAAATACAGAGAAAATGAAGAGTGAAGGTGCGTTCGAAATTTGTCCTTTTCTTTCCAATTGTCCATGTGCTTTTGAGAATATTTACAGGTTCAAATGCAAATATGGATTTAAAAGAAGATCATCTACTTTTGGTGACTTGTACTGAACTGATGATTTTGGATTTGTTTCCTGCTTATATATTGGCAGTGATGGGCTGGTGTTTCCATCTTTTTAATACACCTCCAAAGAGAGATGTCGTTACAAAGATGCTCCATCTTTTGGTGGAGGTCCTTGGACATCCCAGCCATACAGCAGCTCGAATGGTGAGAACCCAGTCGACGCCTGCGGAACTTCACGGTAGGCGAAGAGAAGAAATGGTAGCCATCGATGCCAGTCTTTGCCTGTGTCTGTGACGAATTTCTGCAGCATTCATTTCAGGGTCTGGTTCAACCCCTCCTCCAGTCCATCTGTCTGCAGATGGTATGGTGAGGCCTTGAGTGCAGTGATGCCCAGCTGTTTGTGGAACTGCTACATCAGCCGAGAGGTGAAGTTGGTGCCCTGATCTGTTAATATCTCATCCGGTATCCCCACTCTTTCAAAACAGTTCAATTAATGCATGGACAATTGCAGGTGTAGTGATAGTGCGCAGAGGGAAGGCTTCTGGGTATCTGGTGGCGTAGTCACACACAACTAATATATTTTGGTGTCCCTGGCTGCTCCTAGCCAGCGGTCCAACAATGTCCATGGTCACTCTACAGAAGGGTGTGGAAATGACTGGAAGGGGATGGAGGAGAGCACGGTCTGACCTACGAGGTGCACACGTTTTCTGACAGGTGGGACATGTCATGCAGTATGACTGGATATCAGTGTACATACCAGGCCAATAGAATCATGAGCTAATACGCATGTATGTCTTATGCCTACCCAGGTGACCAGCCCAAGGAATAGTATGTGCCAGATGCATAACCAGAGGTCTACAGGTAACTGGGAGTATAAGGCGTTTTTGGTTCTCATTTCTCTTACACAATAAACCATTTTCCACCACAACGTAATCTTTACCCACATGTTGGACATCCCCAACCTTCATTACCTTGGCAAATAACGGTTTCATCACTCTGTTGTAATACATCAATGTTATCTGGCGCAGTCCACATATTATCATTGTTTAGACCTTGTACATCATATCCAGTTATTCCCAGCTGCTTCTCAAAACGACAATGCCGTCTGGTTTTTCTTGGCCCTTTGACGCCGCCTTCACACAGACTACCATCTAAGTCTGGGAGAGGTAAGACACCAGCTCTGGCCTGGGCTCGGGTAATTACCACGCAGGACACACAGCTACTTTCTGTGGCCACACTATTGGTGTTAACCTCGGTATTATCACATACAACAACCTCATCAGACACTTCCCCTTGTAGCAATGATACCAACACTGGCAGGTCTCTGCCAAAAACAAGATCTACTGGCAGGCTATGTACTACCCCAACAGTCAAAATGTAAGGCTGTTCATCTATATGTACAGTTATTTCAGTCTTTGGGTAGACATGACGATCCCCATGAACACATATAATGTCCGTTGTCTCCTTGTAGTTTACAGCATGGACGGACACCAGACGTCTGCTGATCAGTGACGTGAAGCTACCACTGTCTATTAAAGCTATCACCGGCTCACCATTCACAGTCACAGGCTGAAACGCTTTTTTCCTTATCTCATTATCAGTTGGTTCCACCTCAGTTCTGGGTACATAACATGCACCGATGACTTTAGCTTTTCTCTGTGGGCACACAGAGGCTTTGTGTCCTGGCTGCTGGCAACGAAACAGATAAATGTCTTACTGGTTGCTCAGTCACGTTCTGGTGGTACCTGGAGGATGCTATAGAGATGCTCCCTGTTCCGTCCGTGACTGCGAGGTCGGAAACACTGGAGGGTGTGCCCCTGGGGTGGGCCGCGCCGTGGTGTTGGATCGTGTGAAGGTAGTGAATTGTGTAGGAGGTCCTCCTCTCCGTGCATTGAGGTACTGAAGAGTCAACTTTGCTGCTTCCAATCCATGCCATGGTCATGCTCCTTCACCCATGTTCTCACTTCCGGCGACAGGATGTGAAACAGTTGTTCCAAGATGATGGCCTCCCCGGTCTTCTCCTTGGTCCGCTGCTCCGGCTGTTTCCAACGGCGGTTGAGTCCTTTCAGGCGATGATAAGTCTCTGCAGGCATCTCTCCAGGTGGCACTTATGCCCAGCGGAACCTTTGTTGGTAGGTTTGAGGTGAGATGTCAAATTTGGCCAATAATGCTTCCTTCAAGTCTTTGTATGAGTGAGCTCTGTCTTCATCCATGGCCGTGTAGGCCTCCAGAGCTTTTCCTGAGACGAGTGGAACAAGCCTGCATGCCCATTCCATCTCTGGCCACCTCCATGTCCTGGCAATCCTCTCAAAACACAGTAAGTAGTTTTCAATGTCCTCCCCCACCTAATATGAAGGAATTTTCGGCTGTGTGGAGCACATTGTCTCCGTTCTAGGTTGGTCGGACTCAAAGTTCAAACCGGGTGAGGACGGGACCACCGTAAGATGACGTGGAGTAGGGCTTGGCAGCCCTAGTCTTGGGCTAGTGGTGTTGTCTGTGCTGGGAGTTGACACCCCAGGTGCAGGAGTTGGTGCTGGCTGTTGTGGAGGAATTGCAGGTTGGAGGGATGCCCTAAAGCCATGAAGGTATTGCAGTAGACTCTGTTCCCTCCTCTGCTGACCATCCAGAAAGGCCTTCATCATCCCCACCAGGTCAGCTGACATGCCTGATGGGCCCGGAGTGGGCTGTGCCTTGACCTCCTCTTCTCCAGACGACGTATCCCACTGGGTGTCCGCTTCTCCTATTGCAGCTGCTGCTGCGGCATGGCCTGGGTCACCCTCCGCGCTCTGTGACCGCAGTCCAGTCCGGGTCGGGGCCCGGATAGCTGCCTTCCCACGACTTGCCATCCCACTTCTGACACCACTTGTGACGGAGTTCGGGGTTGTTCAGTAAAGGAAATGATGGCAAGTCTGGTTGTTGTTGTTGGTGGGTCTTTATTATGAATCTCCACACTCATGCTCTGCGGTGCAAAAAGACAAACACACACACTCTTTACAAATATACAGGTAAATCCGTAATCCGTATTCCAGTCCGTGATCCAAAAATCCAGTAATCCGGTAGTCCAATCCGTGATCCAAAAAGCCAGTAATCCACAATCAATACTCGCCTCACCACTCTCTACCAACTCCACTCACTACTCCCTCCTCGAATGTCTTCTGGCAGCTGTTTATATATATATTCATTACACCACAGCCAACCATACAGTTTCATTTATAGGAAAAAAATCATATAAATTACATACAACATTAACATTTAATTACAATCTACACAGATCCATATATTCCCTAAAAATAAATACAATAAGCAAAAATAAATGTTTGGCGGGAACTCTTCCAGGACTCGTGACCATGACGTCACTTCCTACTTCCCTGTACACCGCTGCTCTTAAGGCCTGTTATCCTGCCGCTCGGGTTGGCCGGCGGACGAGGCAACATGCGGATATAAAAAGGTAAGTGGCGTCTTAACTTAACAGCACGGACGATTTATGCACCTGTTAATCCTATGCATTAATGTTCGACGTGTATTCTATCCTTTTATTGTTGTTTTGCATGTTTTACCTGCTCTCTGAAACGGTGCTCCGTCACAGGAATTTATGGTTGTTTTTATTTTCTATGATGAGGTTTGAGAAGTAGAGGGTTCTTTATGGAGTTAGAACAGTCTCAACAGTCACAAATGCGCAGCACGATTTTCAAATGCACATGACAAGATTCACAAATGCACGGGACGATTTACAAATGCACAGTACAAGACTCACATATGTATTTCTGATGCACACAAATATAACTTGATTTAAAAATGGCTTCTGGTCTGTGGACTTCGCTGCATCTTTGAGTGAATTTTGAGACTCTCCTGTCGTGCCTCCAACTCACAAATGCGTTTTTTTCTAACATGAATGATCTGCAACCAATCAGATATCTTTCTTGTTTCAGCCAATCATAAGAACGCACCCCACATGGGGAAACGATTTACTCAGGCCACTGCTACATGATTGGCACAAAAACCTGCAGCCACACCAGCCCCTTCACAGATCAGTTTGAGGCCCCTTTACAAACTTCTTCAAATCATGACTTGTGTGGGGCAAAAATAATCAAACTAAGCATGACGCAGGCTTTCCGGCGATGCTGCCGCTGTCTTGGGCGGCCTGCTTTGGTGCGCCAGCGATCTCCGGGGGTCCACCCGGGACAGGGGTTGATCAGGTATCGATCACCGTGATCACCGGCAAAGAAGTGTTTACACGGACACAATGATGTCAGTGATGTAGGTTTCTGGAGCTCCTCTGCTGCATCACTACTCCTCAGCTCGCTGAGAGTGTTGAGATCGTTAGTTGAACTTGTGATAAAGTGGTTTCGGGGAACAGGATAATTAGCTGAGTTCTGGGAATTGTTGTTATTTTGGAGATGACCAGAACAAGATGACCAGCCAGGAGCGACACTTAGGC
>JBAMYA010047350.1:0-10455 GCA_037176975.1 Arrhamphus sclerolepis
CCGATCTCTGTTTCTACATTTGCCTGCTACTATGAGTATTTGAACTAGAAAGGCTCTGCTTCCATTGTGATGGACATTTACGCCATTTGCAATATTAACTGATTAAAAACAAGAAAAAAAAGAGGCACCCAGCAGCCAAATGTAGAAACAGTGTGCAAATCTGAGCTACATCAAACTATATCCAGCATAGGCTCGAGTACAAGTGACAAATGATGATCAGCAGCAAACGATCTGTCACGCTGATCACTCACATGTGATCGTGTGTTTTTTCACGTTTGTTTATTTATTTATTTAGTACTCTGATTTTGCTGTGTGTCAGTTTTGTCTAATAATGGTAAGTCACCAAAAAGCTCAGGACTGCTCAGGACTTTAGAATAGATTATTTTGCAGTGCGCTTGCAAATTCATTTAAATGTGTGAATAATTTTAGATATAACACTTGCATGCGGTTCTGCTGTCTTTATTATCAAACCATACAACTATGTATTTCAGAAGCACATGCTTTTAAAAAACATGAGGTGCTTTAGATTCATCCCTCCTGTAAGTTCATTTACTCAGTAGTGAGCAGATGACACTGTGATATACAGTTTATATATATATATATTTTTTACATTATTTTTAATAAATTGTACTAACATCACGTTCCAGGGTGTACACTTGCCTTTCACCCAAAGAGAGCTGGGAGGTGGTAATGAGCTGCTATGGATAATGGATGGATGGGTGCTGGTATCCTCATCTTAGCAATACTTGTACACACAATAAAACTACTGTCAAAACTGCAGGTAGGTGTGACGTACTGCATGTTAGATGAAGATTGTCAGCCCCATCATTATCACTGCTTAAATCAGGTGAAGGGTGATTGATATATGTTGTATTAACAATTTCAGATCAGAAAAAAAGACTGATGTATCTTCTCCATGACTGTTTTCTACGCTATATTTCATTACTTTAACAGTAGCTGTGTCCAAACATTATGCACTTCCTGTTGTGGAAAAAAAATACAACAGAAAACTCTAAAATATGTCTGTATATATTTCTAACCAGCAGGTGACTATAATATCCAAGCAAGACTTAAAAATAAAACCTGGGCAATGATTAGCTTTGTGTGAATTTTAATCACAAGTGTATCCAAAAGGATCAAACACACATCTCAGCAGATTAATGATGAAGGACCCAGAAGAACAGTGGTACAACTATTTTAGCAGAACAGAGCAGAATGTGTTAGGGCCACAAAACAAATTCTCGCAGCTGCGTAGAACAGTGGAAACCAGAAATGTCAAACGCAGTGTATGCATTAAATGAATGAATAATAAAGCTACTGCAATGATAATTAGTTTCCATCATGCTTCCTATGAACCATGCATGCATCATCTGTGCCCGCTAATTCCCATTCAGGGTCACAGGGGTCTGCTGGTGCTTCACCTGGTTGACTTGATTCACCTTGAGACAGTTAACACTTAACACAACCTGAACTGGCATAAAAGAAGTCAGACACTTTTTTTTCCTTCTGCAAAGCCCCTATTGAATATGTTCAGGAATATAACCAGTGCTGAAGTAAAGTCACCTTCAGGTCCAATTATGCTTGTAAAAGAAAAGAAGCTGTTGTATGTGTTTTTGGCAAATTACACACACCTGATCATCAACATGTCAGCTTGTTTGCGACCTCAGACTAATTTGAGCTGCTCTTGGTAGAATGTGGTGGCCATTATTTTAATGAGGCATATGCAGTTACTATTGGAACTGGCCACAACCATTTGCACTTTTTCATCATTACAGTCTTGTCTTAATTTGCTTGTCTTACTAAATCTGGCCCGTCGTATATTTATAATCATTAAGGTCTGAGTATCTGCCAGCAAATAGTTTGAGCTTAACTTAAAAAGTGCATTGCAATTAGAAGCTCATTTTGTGTTTTGTACACCTGTCAAAAACACAAGCCCTTTTCCAAATTATACTGTGCATTTTAACTTCAGCTTTATGTAAATAAACAAAATACTGGATTCCATACAGGCCACTTGGGGGTGTTTATCTTTCCCTTATAGGATGAATCCATTTAATATGTGGATCTACATGTCTAGATGGATGTGATATAATTGATTATTACACAGCATGCTTTGATGAATTCTGTTCTTAACATTAGTTTAACACTGATATTCATTTCCATAATAAATAAAAACAACCTTTGTTCCACTGGTTAGCACCTTCAGTGAACATTAAAGTAAACTCAACGTCTATTTTATTGATTTACATCTCAGGACATGATAAAAAAAATAAAATAAAAATAAAAAATCAGGTTTTAAAGTTAAATACAACCTTAGATGAGCAAACAAACAAGCAATGGGCCATATATCACTCTTTCTACTTTGAGAGATCCTCCACTCACCACTGGGAGCTGGCTCCAAAACCGAGTCAGTCTCTGTTGACTTCCATGTTAACGTGCAGTTTTGCAGCCTACATGAACACAGGTACAACCTGGTTCTAAAAAAAGGAATTTGATTTGATGGCAGCCAGGGCCAATGGCTAACTGTAATAACTTCAGCTACTTTGTGCTTAACAGTGATTTATGACATGAGCTGTGAATAAAGCAGTGAATAAAGCTGTAACAGCAGCGCATGGTCATTTTTATTGTGAAGACGACGGTATGTGGCTGGTTGTGTTGTTAACTGTACTAAGAGACCACTGCCAGCAGTTTTGGGCTGGCCTGAAACGTTAAGAGTTGAAGGAACGCAGGTATCCAGACCAGACCACTAAGAAATAACATCTGAAACGTGCTGCAAGAGATAAAACTGGAAGTGGCAGAGGTCCGGTGGGACCCACAGTTATTAACCCTGGCAGGTTTGGTACCCTGGTAGGTTTGGTACCCTGGCAGGTTTGGCACCCTGATAGATTTGGTACCCTGGTAGGTTTGGTACCCTGATAGGCTTGGTACCCTGGTAGGGTTGATACCCTGATAGGTTTGGTACCCTGGTAGGGTTGGTACCCTGATAGGCTTGGTACCCTGGTAGGGTTGGTACCCTGATAGGTTTGGTACCCTGGTAGGGTTGGTACCCTGATAGGTTTGGTACCCTGGTAGGTTTGGTACCCTGGTAGGTTTGGCAGGTGCTGGTGGGGGCTTTCCAGCCAGATTCTAGGTCTGCTCATTCAGCTTATTTGTAACATGGCACCACACACTACGAGAGGGAAAGAGGCTTCAAAATCACTCCCATATGGGTGATGTCACATGGCATTTGTCCAGTTCTTCTTATACAGTCTAAATGAAAGGGAAGCCCTTCACCATAACAGAATAAAATAACTGAATAAAATGTAAGCGAAAATACAGAAGTGGTGTGTGAAAAACTAACTACACTCTTACTGCCTCCAGTGAAATCAAAAGGGTACATAGTTGTCAAGTGCTCCTAATCACATGCACCTAAATATTTGATCATCGGGTGTGAAATTCTGTGTAAAAGGTATTAAACATTTGCAAATTTAATATACTGTATATGTATATAAATCCATGGCAATAAATATGTTAATATTTTTCTCTTAGATATGGTTGTGTGAAGTGTTTAGGAGTCTTATGAGCAGTAGACAGCTGTCATTTTAGAAAATTAAAAATGATTTATGACGGTCAAGTCAAACTTAAACTGGATATAAGATGAGTAAAATAAAGGAAAATTTAAACCTGAAAAGTTTCAAAGCATTTTGAGCAAACTTTGTATGTCGCATCACATTTGCATCACCTTTGCTTCAGACAGTTTTTTTTTTTTAAATCTCAATATCAGTTTTCTTTTTCACAACACTGTTTTTGGACATTTATGCAAACCAAGTATGTCTTTGAGATGTTTTAGATGACCAGTGGTTAGCTGGGTTCTCTCCAGATGAGAGTGAAGCCCTGCAAGTCAAAAACTGAAGACACACATGTTTTATCACTTGATGAATGCTAATTTCTAAATATACCGGCATATATAGAGCCTTATTTAAAGTTGGGTCCCAGTTCATAACTATTCATCTATTCATTTGATGCTGTAAAATGTAAATCCCAAAAAAAGTGATGACAAAATGTTTTCCTTTGTTGGTATTACCAATATTCTTAAAAAGCAGGAAATGAAAGAGGCATTGCATTGCACTTCTCAAAGAAGTCTTCATTCCAGTTTTACGCAATTCTGAGTTAAAAAGAAAAAAAAAAGATCTGATTTATATTAGAACCTGTCAAACTCAATAACGGCAAAATTTGTAATATGCTACGGCTCCCGCCTCACCCAAACCTCTGACTGCTGCCTGACATTTTGGAGTAATTGAGTCATTGGATGTTGGATAATAACGTTTGGAGTATTTGTTGAAGCAGCAGTCCTTTAGCCAACGATGTGCATTCATGGCTGTAGGTTTTATGCTCTGTGGGAAGTGTGGGAAGAAAATTATTAAAATAATGACAAGAAACATCCATAGCCAAAGAAGTTAGAGAAACAAAGAGAAAGGAACAAGGTAGAAAGTGCTCTCTCAGCTCTTTATTATAAATACACTGCAGGTAAATATTCAAAGCAGCTTTGTTTCTGATCCTAAAACCTTTTCTATGGCCAGACATCCGCAAACACGGGAAGAAGGAAGAAGAGGAAACACCAGACAGAAAAAAACCCCAAAACAGCTGATATTTGAATCAGAGACATGAGCCTGGAACCTGTCAGGCAACCCGACCACTGCACTGCCAAATCACAGAAGCGTACATGCTCTAAACAGGACGTTGCACGTGTTCTGCATTGATTTCATCAACTTAAAATGAGGCAAAAATGAATCACTTTTTGAAACATCTGACGGACAGATTGACAATTGAAATCAAAAGCAAGATAAGGAGGTCATAATGCTCTTTCATTTGTTCCCATCAGCATCATGGCCCAGCAGCAACACAAGCAGTAAGCTGATTGGAAACTTGATTTAGGGTGTTGTGGTTGTCCTGGTGTGACAAATAACCAAGACTAACCAAGAGTGCGTGTGAAGCCATTTATTTCACCAACCTCAGTGAGCCACACTGACTGTGTGCCTGGTGGACTCTTATTAAGTCTGTGTGTGGTCACAGCCTACGGTCTATAAAGTTTGATTTGTATGTTTTTATTCCTCTCACTGTTGCCTTTGTTTGCCTGCTACTGACCTTTCATCATGGCCTTGATTCAGTGTAAGAAGTGCTGCAGGCTGACAGGAAATGCTGTTTCTATATCTCCCCAGTGTTGAAAAATGTCATTCTGCAATATTAACAAGCAGGGGTGGAATTTGGATTTCAGATGAGGAGGCGGTACAGACCCTTCACAGCCTTTCTTCGCTTCCTGTCTTCTCTCTTTTTTCCCCCAGATATTATTTATTTCATATAACAAAAGCTTGTCTTTTCATAAGTCATCTTTTGGCAACTGATGGTTATATTGGACCTACAAATTGGCTCTAAGGTTTTCACTTGTTTATAGATTAAACAGAAAGATTATCTTTAATAGTCAACATTACAGATTTGTAGGATTTTTCAGTTAACAAATCCCTGTAATGCCTTAAAATGACTTTGATTTAATCCTAGAATTTTACTGAATGTAAAAGTTGGGGTCTGTAAATATGTAAATTACTAAATGCTATGTAAATTAGTCTTTACTATCTCCTTTAAATCCTCTTTCTCTCTTTTTCTCCCATGAAAGGAAGACTTCACATTTCAGAAGTCTGCAGGTCAACAGCTACTTTTTTCCCCAATTTCAGCCAGAGTGTACTGAGGCCGAGCCAGTTGTTTTTTCCCATTGCTGCTTCCATTGCCAGTCAAGGCTGGCCTGACCCACCATTCCTGCTCTCACCAGTACAATTCAGCCTCTCTGTGGTTTATTTTATGGCTTTTCTTATTAACTGTTGAGGCTAAGCTTGCTTTGCTTACAACTGTTGTTAACATTTGCTGCAGATATGGCAGATTCAGTTTAAGATTAACCCCAGTTACCTTTTACGTCATCTCACAGTGTTTACGCGTTCGTTCCTTTGTACCACTTGTACCAGTATAGCCCTCTTTATGCATGCTTGACTCAATGGCTCTTACTCATCATGCTTTGACTGGTTTCTTCCTTTTCGTTCCTTTGCAAACTGACCTTTTTCCACTTAAAACATGACTGAGCAGTTCCTAATGCGGCTCATTATTTTCGACCTCCAGCAGTGCTGTCGCTTTGATAGAAGCATCAGATTCCTATCAGAAATCTTTACATTTTAGAAGTTTCTTTGCTGAGCATCGGAGACAAATGCTCTTTAACATGTCTACGGTTGAGGGGCCCATTGCTAACCTGCTGGAGGACGTGGCTCATGTAGAAGAAAGATGTTACCATGTTGAGGATGTACTTGGTCTGCAAACAAGGTGTTGTTGTTGCCAAGGTGAGTACTGTTTACTGAGGTGACCTGCCAGTGGCCATACTGTTGCATTTGATCAGTGTAAATATATAATATTTCCCTCCTCACATTTCCCCCCCCCATTTTGCTTCAGTCACAAAAGCCTGTGTTCAGTACATGCAAAAGAAATCAATATTGTCTGTTTGCAGCAAGTGTGGCTGTGTCTTGTCTGTATAGTGTTGCGTGAAATACATGTACCAGTGTTATGTATTCAGAATACAAATTATGAGTAACTGTATTCCATTACAGTTACCATTTCAAAAGGTGATAATTAAAATAGTTATTTTGTTAAAATAAATGGATTACACAGCAGTATTTTCCTGTATCACATGTTAGGCTATCTCCTCTCTAATTTCAGTCATTCTACGCTTTGCTGGAAACCCACAGAGAACAAGCAACAAGAGCTTCTAATTTAAACATCTTGCTAATGTTAGTGGCGTCAGTCACACAGTGGACCTGGAGCCAGCAGGGCCCAGGCAGGAATGCATCTCACACATGGAAATTCAGACACCACTTCACATTTGAAGAAGAAAATGACGGGAGAAATCTGACCGTGCAACGCAAACTGTTTGCTAGCAAACAAGCTGCTCTCAGCATTGAAGACTCCACCTCCATCCTAAAAAAACATCTTCAAGTAAGTTAATTTTTTTTAAAACTAACCTTAAACTAAACAACTACCTTGTATGGGGGCATCGATGAACAGCATGGCAACCTCATTTAAGGTTTTGTGATCACAACAATTATCGCAAAATCAGCCAAAGTCCGCAAAATATCTGGAGGGTTGCATTTTTTTAAAATAATGGCAATGTCTCTTTAATTTCAGAAGCATATTCCTGTGAGGCAATTTTTGGTCACTTAGAGCAAAAACGGCACAAAAGAGAACTACAAGTCCCACAGTTCTGAAAGTGAAACTACAAATGCTAGCTCCACCAGTTAGCAGATGGGTTTTCTCAATCTGCGAAAGTATAAAAGATTACTGATGTAAATTCATGTAATTGTGTAAAGCATTGAAAATATATCATGTGATCCAAAGTATTCAGAATACGTTACTCACATTGAGTGACTTAACAAAATACGTTACTATCAGGCTTTGAGGTAGCAGGCAGACCCAAGTGCAGACGTCTTAGAAAAAGGGTTTAATCAAGTATTAAGGTGTGCGTAGAGACACGGTGTAGACTGTCTCACAAGAAATGTGGATGAAACAATACTACATGCTGAGCTGGGTCCGTGCACGGTGTAAGTACAGCAGAGACCAGGTGAAACAGATGAGGATGATGATGCGGGCTTAGGTGCAGTCCATGATGAGGGGAACTGAGGAATTCTGGGAGTTGTAGTGTCAGGACAGGTGATCAGAAGGCTGCCAACGCTGACTGAGGTAGCAGGCGAGGAGCAGGCATGAGACTTACAAACGACATTTTGGGGCATGTATTCTGTAATCTGTAGTGGAATACATTTTAAAAGTAACCTTCCCAACGCTGTATATGCAACAACTGAGGACAAATAAGCTAGATTCTGTTGTACTCTTAACAGAGATGACAATGAACATCCTTCTTTGGTTGCTTTACTCAACTTGAATGCAGTTAACCTATAGTATGGTGTAATTTCTCTCTCTCTCTCTCTCTCTTTTTTTTAAAAAAAAAAAAGAATGCTGTCCTGTTTCAAGCCAAAAAATGGAGCAAATGAGTGTCCCTTCATTGCTATAGCAACCATTCAGCCATTGAGTGCTTTACTGTGTCAATACACTTACACCAATCAAGTATTACATTATGACCACTTATAGCATGAGTAAATGGTACTCATCTTGTTACAGTGCAGGACACTCACAGATGTTCTTTGTCCAGACCCTGACTGGTCAGACCTGTTTAGGGACCACAAGGAAGACTTGCTCATTATTAAATGTCATGTTTCATTAGTGTATATACTCATAATAGTAAAGGTAAGTGCACAGATACGTGATTTGGAACATAGCCATATAATTCTTAAAGGGACAGCCCTTTTGGTTGGTTGGTTGGTGAACATGGCAACCACTACCTCCTAGGACACAGATTTAAAAGTGAGAAGAATGGATAAGGAATTTTATTGACAAATATTGTCATCTCTGTTCAAGTGATGCATTAACCTAGAAATCCTCCATCCAGCTGCCCTCCATTTAAGCTCTTTAATTATGCCCAAAAGTCTTGGAGAGCCAGTCAGATCAGTTTATCCTTGTAGAGCACCTCTAAGAGGGTTTAATGCAATGA
This sequence comes from Arrhamphus sclerolepis, assembly GCA_037176975.1. Classification (NCBI taxonomy): domain Eukaryota; kingdom Metazoa; phylum Chordata; class Actinopteri; order Beloniformes; family Hemiramphidae; genus Arrhamphus; species Arrhamphus sclerolepis. The sequence continues at coordinate 8,612 of JBAMYA010047350.1, forward strand.
TGACAGAGCTGCGACTTCCGTGACAATCTCTTAGAGATTGTGGTGGATGAGGCCCATCTCATGGTAAAAGGCATCTGGTGGACTTGCTGTTATGATAAAGGAAACTATTCAAGAAGTAATATATAATAATTATATAATATATATCTGTCTAACATTAGGCAGAACAAACAGTTAGGTTTTTCAAAGATTGGTTGAGTATTTGAGCACACCAGTTATTCTTAAATTGCGTTTGCAAAAACATCAACAATTGTTGGATTCTATTTTCATTATATTGGCGTCTCTCTGGTTGTAGCACTAACCAGCTGTGTGCAGAGGCAGTTTTAGAAGCAACAGTTGGTCCCACCTCCTGAATGAGGAGCCCCGATGGTCCCATAGACCTTACATCTGTCTGGATGTGGGCCTGATCAATCAGCCTAGTGACCCTTCATTATCAGTATAGAAATTATTCTTTCATCTTACTTTTTTTTTCAATAATGTCATCGGTGTTGTGTGCCTATATGATGTGCACTTTAGCTTAAGTAGAAAACTGCCTTGACAGGACAGATACCATTGATATGCACTGGTATTCATTGTGCTATATGGTGTAAATGGACTTTGCCTGACTTTGACTTTTTGAAATACACCAGAAAGAAGCAATAAAGACCCCGTTCCATAATCAGATATGTATGTTCTATACATGTCTATGCTTGCTTCTGTGTGATTCTGCATTCATACTTAAGCCTCATTAAAGCTCCTGACATTACTGTTTGATCATTATTTGTCACTTTGTTTCTCATTTCTCCACTGAATTCATCTTTTCTTTTCTTTTTTTTTCATAGATCTGAACAACCAGACCATACACCAATCCACCTCCCCACAGGCCATTACAAAAAAAGACATGGCATGCTACATCATTAGAAAAAACCCCACTGTTGTCGCCTTTATCGCCAGAGAGAAACACACTTATGACGCCTTTGAGGCTGATGGAGTGCCGTGTTGAGCCAAAGCAAAAAGAAATGTCTGTGGCAAAGTAACCCCATATTATAATCTTTTCTATAAAACAAAAGAAAAGACCTTGGTCACAACAGACTAATAATGGACGAGGAAAAACTGAAGACATGCAATTATTAAACATTTAAATAATAGAATAAACTGCAAAGAAAGGATAATGTGAGATTGCTTGATTTGCAGCTGAATGTTCTATTCTTGGCTGTATCCCTTCCCACAGAAAAATCATTTCTGATTGTATCTTCAGCTTTCTGTACTGAAGCATTCCATGAAAAATACCAAGTGAGCAGGACTTAGCATAAATAAATAAATAAATAAACGTCGTGATTGTGTTCCTCTTCATGTCGAAAATAAATTTATATGTTAATGCTGTTTACAATCCAGGAAGTTCTACATTATTATCTAGATTGATTGTAGAAGTAGTTCCTTCAGTCTCCATTCTCTCACAAAAAAATAAACATATAAAACCATAAAGATAATAAACAAATAAATAAATGAATAAGCAGCTTCATTATATGGTAATTAACTATTGCAGATATACGTAAATGGTAAGAGCCATATTTATCTAGTCAGGTTACTTGAAATAATCACGAATAATGTTTTTTTCTTTTCTTTTTTTTAATTTTGAAATAGATGTTAGGCATTGGTTTACAGAATGAGACTGTTCTTGTCTGCATAGGACTGGAAACGTTTTAGTACTGTTAACTAATTTTAACAAGTATTTAGTAGTCTAAATGAACTTTACACCAGCGTATGCTCAGCTTTACTTGCCACGTCCCAGTTGTCTCTGATCTTGACTTTCAGTTGCTTTTGTACTGACCTCAATAATTCCCTGTCTCCCTCCCTGAAGACTCTTA
>JBAMYA010047351.1:0-10454 GCA_037176975.1 Arrhamphus sclerolepis
TCCCCCTGGAAAAAAAAAAAAAGTGAAACTTCAGTTGTGAAGTTTGTTCAGGTGGTGTCATCGTGTTGTGTGGAGTGACAAGTTTTTTTTTTTTGCTTTTTTTTTTTTTTTTTTTTTACTTAATTCAGATAAAGTAGTAAAGTCTGAACACATCATTTATTTTCTTGAGTAGTTAAAGAATACTTTAACCATATTCTAGCCTCTTTGTATTTTTAAGTTTTAGCTTTACACACTGGTTTTGGATCTGTTAAGAGCTTTGTTATTGTGGTGCCTAAATGTGTGATGTTTCTTTTTGTTTCTTTTTTGGCTTATTGTTTCATGCAGTGACAACGTGCCCTGGAGCAAGGCAGGGCAAAACAAAGCATGTGGCTGACTGGGACATTTTGTGAGAGTTTTACTGGGAAATGTGGAGGGGGTGGCAGCTGCAGAGGTGACATCATGTGACCTGTAGTTTTCTCTCTCCTCTCTCTGCAGCCAGGGTCCTCTCTCATCCATCAGAGCAGCCATTAAGAGAAGTGAGTAATCATCCTCTACCCATTGACCAGAGAACAGCCATGACATGTACACGTGTAACAGACCACGAGTTACAAATACATATTTACAAATATCTATCTGAAATCACAATTTTCTTTTTGAGGAAGCAAAAATTTGTGGCTATATTTGCAGGATGGCAATTTACTTTTAAGGTTGTAATATTTTTGCTTTAAAATCACAATTTATTTGGTGGTTAAAAAATTATTTGACAAAAAAAAATTCTTGTCCAAAATAGCTAAAATTTTGGAAATGATTACTTCATCTTGTAAACAGAAAATGTTAAATCACCTTTTTGCTGTAAAGTTTCAACTTCCTTTTTTACTTTAAAGGGGACATATACCTCTTTTTCAATAAGCTAGAATAGGACTATGGGCTATTCCAAACATGTTCATAAAGTTCTTTGCACTAAATCACTCTCACATAAAGAGATCTCACCAGTTCTGTTCTTGCCAGTTTCAGTCCCTTTCAGAATTTGCGGTTTAAGGGCTCTGTTACTTTAATGCAAATAAGCTGTTGCTGGCCACGCGCCCACCTAGGCGTATTCCATGACCAGAGCACTCTGGGTAATGTAGTTTTCCCATGCAGTCACACCTAAACAGTGATGTGATCTGATCGCGCTGGGCGTTCAGCGACCACAGAGGGCTAACAGCTTATCAAGCTGTAGAAGACACTCATCATCAGTGATATTGTTTGACATCGAGTAAAGGTTGTGACAAACTCTTGCAGCTTAAATGAAGCGTGGAGTAGAGCGGTAATCAGGCCTTAAAAGTTGGACCCGACATGGCCTGAGCCAGACAGAATTCGGTCCGAGCCCGAGTAAAATGATAGAAATTAATGGCAGCCTAAAATGAGAATAACATGACATTTAATTCAACTGCAGATAACATTTCACCAAGCATTACCTTCAGAAATTATCGAGGTATGAAATGACTCAATTGACTGTGCCCTGTATTTGCTATTTGGAATAGAGAAAACCACTCCAGGCACATGCGGGGCTAGCGGTAACGTTACTGTTAGCTTGTGCTAAATCGCAAAACACGAACAAGCTCGTTTATACTTAACTGCAATAGAGACGCAAAACTGATTATTTGTAACTAGTTATAGTCTTCCTCATCTGTTGACTTGCCACGGACAGTAGGTACAGATCCTTCCGTCTGAGGAAGTCTGCTGGCTAATCCTGCTGTGTACTGTCCGAGCTTCTCAAAGCAGTCATGAAGTGGTTCGCACACACAACATTCCTGCAGATTGTTGCTGGAACACGGTCATCAAAAGTGAAATGGAACCACGCGGTTCTTCTGCTCTCTTTGGGCTGGAGGAAGTATAAGGACTTGTGTTGTTCACAGCCAACAACACAACACTTCATGTGTGACTTGCCATCACTCGTAGCCATGGTGTTGTCGTTGTAAAACCAGCAAAACAAAAATGGTGGAGCTTCGACTAATCTAGTGGATGTCTCTGGGAGGGGTTGATAGGTGAGTGGTGGTGCCGGGGGGGGTCCCTAAACTGGCATCACAGTAGGGGAGCTATTTAAATGACTTGTTATTCCTGACATCAAAATTGTTCCACTGATTCATGGAAAATGGATGGATGGTTTGTTTTTACACTTGGAGTGTTTATAGGAGCAGGAGAGGCCCAAATGGAGATACAAAAGGACACTAAAAGTGAATTTTGCATAATATGTCCCTTTTTTTTTTTTTTTTTTTTGGGTTGGGGGTGGGGGGTGAATTTGCTGATTTGGCAAGATCACAACTTTGTCATAAAAAGTAAATCTTCATCTATTTTTTTTTAAATACAGTTCCAAACTTTTTGTTGTAAATCATAACTTTTGTAGAATTGCATGTTTTGATTGTAAAAGTCAAACTTTAAAGTCAAAAACTTTATTTTACTTTGTGCTGTTTTTCATGTCTATGTCAGCCTCCTCGAGGCCAACTTCCCTCTCAGAGACGCCCCGAGACAGAGACAGAGAGAGAGACAGGGACCGAGAGAGAGACCGGAGGTAAAATATTAGAGCCTTTGTTTTGTTTTTGGTGGAAGCAGCGTGCATCCGTGTTCTGATGCTGACCTTTAATCCACTTTTCAGCTCAAATATGGAATGTTGTGATCAACAAACACGTCTGACCTTTTGTGTTTGCTGCAATGAACAGCATCACTGTGCGGCTTCCTGCTCCAGACTCACACATCCTCCGGTCCCTAACCCACACATCATAAGTAACATAAAACGTTTCACTAAGAACTTGATACCTTCTCATGTGGGTAAAAGTCAGCCGTTTCATGCGTGCACACGTCACATGCACTGAATATCCCTTCAGGGACTAATAAAAGTATTTTGAATTTGCGTTCTCTCGATCTTACTTACCTATCCAGGATGCTCTCCAACATATAACAGTGGTGCAGTGCCACTGTCAGTATACCGTCTTTTTATTTTTTCTCTCCATTTTAGGCACTGATTGACTTCCGATGTGAGTTTTGCTAACCCATATCATCTCTTCCCGTCTGTAGGTACTCTCACCGCTATCGAGGTGCGGGTAGAGCTGGCGGTTCTTGATTTACTCGGGTTAATGAACTGAGTCTTTCTACTGAATCGTGAATCATGAGTCCGATGTCTGTACTAACCCAGCTCATATGAGTCCTCCAGCTGCTAATGCTAACGCGAGCCACTACGCTAAGTACAAATAGCATGACTGAGAGCGGAAACACCGCTCGCTGAGTCAGCGGGTAGCATCGGCACCAACGTGGTTTTGCCAAACTCCACCCCAAGCATTGATTTAAGTGAATAATAAGTTAAATATTATAATAACTAAGTACTTAAATCCATTTGTGTCCGTTATGGGGCTGATTTTATGCACATGCTGGTGGAGGGCCAGAGCACCAGTCTATCAAACTTGCCAACCTTAGTGAAGAGCAGGCTTTACATTGTGGCCGTTTCTGTGCAGGGTTGCCAGGTTTCACAGGCAGTTTCCAGCCTAAACATGACGTAAAACCCATCCCACTTATTAAAACCCAGCCCAAAACTCATTTTCTAGAGACTATGAAATACAAAATAAAAAGCAATAAAAAGCCTGTCTGAAGCACACAAAGTTTAGGCTTCCAACAAAGAGTAAAATGAAACTGTAGATTATCTGATTTAAAAATAAAGCAAATGCAGTATGAACAAACACATAACAGTTTATTGTGTTTCTACTTTTTTCCTCCATATAATGGCAGCTATTTTGTAAATAATTTTACCTGAATATTTTGTGAAACAGAAAAGCAGCCCAAGTTTTATCAGCCCCAACCAATGCTATATTTTCTAGCCCGACGTTATTATTATTGTTGTTGTTGTTGTTGTTATTATTTTAGTTAATAATGACAATAACTAATATTTTTTATCTCTGTATGCACACACACAAAACAAGTCTGTCTGTTTATTTTATTTTTCCTTTGTCTCCTCCTTTCTTTGTTGCTTCCTCATTCCTCGTTTATTTTATGTTATGGAAAAAGATGACATGAAAATGCAGGTAGAATATAATTAATTTTTAATCATTAAAATATTTTAAAGTTCTATAAAATACCCCCTTGAATAACCAGGTCAAAACAGTTGTTTCCCCCAAATTTCTGTACCTTTTCCAGCATGTTGCTGTTCCATTGATTACAAAGAATTTTTTTTGATAAACTGGACAGAAAGACATCTCAGTTCCTGTGGCTCAAAAAAAACTGCCAGACTTGGTAAATCTGTGCTACTGTCCCCAAAATTTCCCCGGGCGCCGCACCGCTGCAGCCCACCGCCCTGGGTCCAGCAGCCCAGATGGGTCAAATGCAGAGAAAGAATTTCCCTGCGGGGATTAATAATAGTAAAAAAAAAAAAAATATGAGGGTGGTTTTGCCCTTCCCAATTTTAAGTAATTCTACTGGGCAGCTAATATGCAGAAACTCTTATAGTGGAGGTGTGATGTTAATGCTTCACCTGCAAACACCTTTAGTCAAAAATTGCAACTTTATGCCCTCGATTTCTGATTTAGTTTTCTGCTTGTGGCATGGTATGGGGATCAGGACTGTAAAGGACCTTTATAGCAGTAATGTCTTTTCATCCTTTGCTGAACTCTCATCTAAATTCCAATTGCCTAACTCTTATCTCTTTTGGTCTTTTCAGGCCAGAGATTATGTTGAAAAGGTGCTTTCTTAATCGACTACCTGAAACACTTTTAGACACTCTACTAGAAATAGACCCACAATGGAAAAATTAATAATACCTCAAAGTCTACAATTTTTGTTAAATGGCATGGGAGGAGGAGCTTGGTGCAGATGTGTTGGAGGAACAAAGGGAGGCTGCCATGAATTTAATTCTTAAACCCTCAATTTGTGCCCGACATGCCTTGATCCAGTGCAAAATATTCTCTAAAGTGCATTACACCAATGCAAAACTAGCGAAGATTTACTCAACAGTTACTGATGCTTGTGGACAACCGCCGCCTAATTATATCCACATGTTTTGGGCTTGCCCTAAGTTAAGTGGGTTTTGGGGTAACATCGTTAAAACACTTGGTCAAGTATATGGTCAGACAGTCCTCCCCAATGCACTGTTAGCTACATTTGGCATCCCTCCAGGCCCGGACCTTTCACATTCTCTGAAACAAGCTTTAGCTTTCACCACACCACCCTTTTGGCTCACAGACTTATTTTACTGAAGTGGAAACTAAGCATCCCTCCCTCTCATGGCCACTGGATGAGGGAAGTTCTCTATAACCTGAAGCTGGAAAAACTCAGATTTTCACTCAGGGGCTTTAGGGAGAAACCAGCTTACATTTCTTTTTTTTTTTCCCCTTCTTCTCTATGATTACTGTTTTTTCATTGTTTTAATGATTAATATAATATTGTATATTAAGCTGTTGAAAGTTCAATTTAAGAACATTAGAATAAAATACCCCCTGGAAATAACCTGCATATGAGAGTTCTCTTTTGATGACTGTTCTTGATCAGTGTTATGTTCAAAGTAGGTAAAGTAAATTTTAAGTGGTAAATTTAAGACTTAGAAAAAATGCTTTATTGAACATTTTGAATTTCCTGAAATAATTAAAGATTTTCTAATCTAATAAAATTCTCAGTGGCCAAACGTCATCTCAAATGCAACAGGTTGTTTTTGAGCTTGTTATTTCTTATAACAGTATTTTTGTTTGTGGTTGTTTTGGTGAAAGAAAACACTACATCTATATATTTTGATGTGTCACCATATTTGATACCCCACTGCTGCTGTGATGTCTTTTTTTTTTCTTTTTCTCTTTCTCACTTCCTGTTGTTGGAATATGTTGCCAGGCGACCAGAGATCACTGTTCTGTCAGCAGAGCCGCTGGCCTCCACGTCCTGGTTTCCTGGGGCTGCTGGAGGATTCCCACCTCCCCCTCCTCCTGCTGCACAGATCTGGGGACCCACAATTCCTCCATCCATTCAAGTGAGTGCTTGTTGTCTCTTCTTCTTTCGAGAATACTTCATGAAATTATCTCGGGAGACAATATAGCCTGAAAGTCACAGCTGCAGTCCCATTAATACTCACACAGGTACACAGCCTTGACCCAACGAAGTGGAGCAATAGGGGCACAGCATTGAGCTAAGTGAGTCAATTGTCAAGTAAATACAAGAAAACAAAATAATTTTACACTATATTTGGATCTAAAATAGCAGAAAGAATTGAGGTTTGCAAGCGTTTGCGAAATTATTTACATGGTGAAGGTGACTGTCAAATGTTCTCACACACATTAAAACTGTCCATCAATGTTGCCGCTTTAGGATGTGCAATTGAAATGCAATGAAAATGAACCTAGCCCTAACTCTTACCATTTTTTCAGCAATGTCAGCAACTTTCTGTTTTGTTTTGTTTTTTTAAAAGATGATGTGTACATCTGCTTGAACAACATCTTTACAACTATAGTGTATGTCTAATTTGCATTGTAGTGTGACGTGAAATGTTCTCGCAGACATCCGAACATATTGAAAATGACATTCATCATCAGTTTCACACTTGGGTGAAATTAGAGAAAGAACTTCTTATTTATGAAGCGACTTTCGTTCAGTGGTCTCAGACCCACCACGTTTGCACTCCTGTTTTCGTTTCCTTCTGCTCTAAAGTAGCGCAAATACTCCAACCTCCTCAATACTAGCCGTGTTGACGTCAGTCACTTCACTCATCACTGTCCCCTGGTGGATGCGTTGCTAAGCAACCATACAGAAATGACATTTTTAGACAGATGGATGTGTGAATGTTTTACAGTGATGTAGTTCAATAACCAGGTGCAGAGATGCTCCATCACAGCATATTAAAGCATTTGCTGATAACAAACACTGCAATACCTCCTACGTTACACTTACTGCTCTATCTTCAGACTCTGTCTGCTCATATATGGAGGCTTCTGAATCCAGACTATGTTCCTGCAGGAAATGCATCGTACTACATTCCCAATAATCCTGCTGTATCCTCGCTCCGTGCTGGTCCATTTAATATGTCAGTATTGTGTCTTTGCCAATGATTATCAAAGGAAGAAATGATATAAACCTCCTCATCTTCTCTCCCCGCATGGCCTCCTACCCTTGATCCGATGTCATCATGTTTAATTTTAAGAAACGTGTGCTATATAATGTATTGCTTTGACTTGTTACAGGAAGGTAATTGAAAATGGGGAATTCTACTTTTTCTCTTAAAATCACATATAGAATTAACAGCGTTTGCAGCACAAGCTACATTTCATGTTGAATTCGACAGATCCTTTGGTGTATGGTGTGTTTACCACAGTTAAATTCACCTTCAGAAATTGGCTTTATCTATTTCTTGCATGACATTAACTCTTACTACCACGTTGTTGATATTGACTATTTTCTAAAGAAAAAGAAAAAAGTGTGCTTCTATTGGAATAAAGTAAAATTAAAGGGAACAGCATACTTACTTCAAGAGTCATGAACACTGTATTGTTGTTTTTAATTAAAAAAAACTATCCTTTTCCTGTGCATAAGTCAAATATAATAGTTCCTACTATCACATCTGTGTGTTTTAGAAGCTGGAAGTAGAGTTTTATCTAATTTCTCTCATATGTTGCTCTTTTTCTCATCTTCAGCCTCCCCCTTCCTATGAGGAAGTGATCAGAGAGAAAACACAGGAGCAAGTTCAGCTCCCGTCTTCCTCCTCCTGTTCCTCCTCAGCCCCCGCACGTCCAGTTTCTACAATAACCATCGCAACACAGACCGACCCAGGACCCGACCCTGATCCTCAAACCACAGAAGGTGAGGCGACACCTGTTTGGATAATTTTCTTTTCTTTGTAAAAAGCTGAAAAATGGCCATTTCTGTCTGTACAGCAAAAAGACCAGCGAGACCACCGCGGCCACCTCTCCTGTCCTCCCCGAAATCATCAAAGGCTGTTGACATCAACATCACTGACAACAAGTCAGCGCTCATCTCCCTTGACGCATTGAATGCACATCCTCAGAGGCTCACGCAGCCCTCGTCAAACACACAGTGTTGCGATCTCTTCGCTAATCTCTGCTCACCCTCCATCTCAACCTCCTCCGGTGTCCAAACTGACCGATTGGATCAATGTTTTCCAGCTGTTGATGGGGCACCTCCTCCTCCTGCCTCCAGTTCGGAACGTCCGAGGCCACGCCCCCGTACCAAGCTAGGTCTCCAGCCGGTTAGCGGCGACGTTAAAGTTCAGACTTTGGTGAAACTGCGTGAGGACGGTTTGGCCACGCTAGCTGCCCGAGCAGGAGGCGAAAACCAAGAGGTGAGTCAGGGGAAGTATCTTCAGGAGCTTCTCGAGGCGTTCAGTGCAGACGACTGGGGCTTCCCTGACCAGCGTAGCGACAACAGTGAGCACAGCCAATCAGAGAGTGAGGAAGAGGACGGGGAGGACATGGCGACTCTGAAAGCGAGGATACAAGCATTTGAACAGCAGCAGCAGGTGGTGGAGGGGAGCTGTGGTGATGGTAACAGACGGAGCGGAACTGACAACGGACTTGTTGCAAAAAGACCTGAACCTCGACCGCGCCCTCGTCTCCAGGGGCAACCAGCCAAATCTGTCCCTCCGGTTGTTGCTCCAAAGCCCAAAAGCTTTTCATCTGGGCACAAACTGTCTATTAAGGCAGTCTGGGAAGATGGAAGTCAGACAGCAGCACTAGACTCAAGTAGTTCTGAAGCAGCTGAAGTATCTGCAGAGGTGTTAAACCTGAAACCTCAACCGGATCCAGAAACATCTTCTCCAGGTTTAGAACCCCAACCCAACAAAACCCTTGAAAAACCCTCCATAACAGCAAAACCGAAGCCCATTACCGAAGCCATTTCATCTGGTACACCTGCCCCAGTTCCAGCCCCAAGACCTCCTCCGCCCAAGCTCACCTCTTCTCTCAGTGGCACACCCTCTCCACCCAATCCCAGACGCCCACCCAGACCTCTGGTAGCCCCCAGGGCGATTGTGGGAGCTCCAAACCAGGAAAAGAGTGCCGAGGAGGACAGTGGAGCACAGACGGACGCTTCATCTGAAAGCAACGCAACGCAGAACACTCCAGCCCAAACTGGTGAGTTTATGACCACCCTTTAGGTTGCATCATTAGTGACTATTAAAATATAATTCTCACAAACCAATGCAGCAACTGTAGTACAGGTGAACATACCTGACACAGACACCCAGGAGGAGATTCTGAGGCACTGATAGGCGTTTGTCCCTAACAGAAGCAACATGCCTCAAAATCTGAGACTCATTCCACAACCTGTATGGGTTTTATTTTGAAAAGATAAACAGGGAAATGGAAGTGGATAGGCTCCGTAAACCTTTTTAGTGATGAGGATAGATACATGACAAGGCAAGCCACACTTCATTTATCCACACGCGGCTCCTTCAGGCAATTCTTGTTCAATGAAATGAAAAATACTTTATTTCCTGATCATCTAGATCATTCTACAGATTATCTCTTCAGGTTTTGCTGTGACATCAGGAATGTTAAGAGTGCTTTGAAGAGCTACTGGACTGCACCAAACCCAAACTGCAAACATCCAACATGGTGAATACATGAAAGGATATATGAAAGGAATCCCAACGTCTAACATAATACCTAATGAGTGTATGACCAAATGTATGATGTCTGTCTCATCTGCAACATGGACTATATCATTTTTTTTTTTAATCTTTTATTCATTGAAGTAGAAGCAGTCCAAACACAACTGTGGTTAATTCTTCTTGTCTGTTGGCAACAGTGTTTGTTTACACATAAGTCGTGTTGAATTCACTGTAAAGGATGTTTTTGTGTGCGTGTGTATGTGTGTGTTTGTGAGCTCGAATGTCTGGATCATATTGCAGCACACCACATGCAATAGGAGCAAAGCTGTTAAATCTTTGATCTATTTTTGTGCGTGTTCTCAACCATTTGAACATCTTTTAAGCGGTCCTCAGATTAAACACAACATTCCATCTTTACAGATTAGCAAAAATCTTAAAGGCAGTTCTGTTCAGGTCTTTGACAGTATTTAGGAATTGTGTAGATGTAGTAATAATTAGGGGTGCAACGTATCAAAAACTCACTGTTCGGATCAGATCATGGTTTTGAGTCACGGATCGGATCAATTTTTGGATCAGCAAAAAAAGAAAAAAGAAAATTTTAACTTTACATTTATTTTTTTAAAGGTTAAGGGGTTTTTCCCAATAAAACATTCATCTAGACTTATTCAACTCGATTACATGAAAACAACTTAAGGTGCAATATAAGACATGTTTAGACCTGTTTAGATGGGTAAAATTTTTCCACTGTTTATATGGGCACTAAATCAAACAATCCAGTCGTGGTTAACATGCAGCACGCCTTATTCGTAATAGTAGTGTTTTGACATGCACAGAGTTGTCTAATTGCCCTAAAACAACTGCAGAAGAAAAACTTGGTTTGGTCTCCATGGGTATTAAAGCTTGTTTA